>CAUYRT010087920.1:0-75424 GCA_963574885.1 Lepilemur ruficaudatus | reverse complement strand
GCTGGGACTACAGGCATGCGCCACCACGCTCGGCTAATTTTTTTTCTATATATTTTTAGTTGGCCAATTAATTTCTTTCTATTTATAGTAGAGACGGGGTCTCGCTCTTGCTCAGGCTGGTTTTGAACTCCTGACCTTGAGCGATCCACCCGCCTTGGCCTCCCAAAGGGCTGGGATTACAGGCGTGAGCCACCGCGCCCAGCCTGAACATAATACTTTGACTATGGATTAGGTTATTTGGGAAGGAAAAACAAAACAGATGAGACATAAGTAGGATGACCTGGATGGAATTCATAGAAAAAAACAGCGAATCTGATCTCTAGTCACCTTAAAGGGGATATTATTCTACCTGTGAACAAAACTAGTTTTGTTTATTACCAGTGACCCTTTCTAGCTTATAATATGGGATGGTTTTTCCTTAAAGAAAGAAATTGGGGAGGTGATATGAACTAAAGCTAAAGCAAGAAGAAAACATCAGAGTTCTCCATAATGTTGAACACACAACTGACAAATCTTTTCTAAAAGTTCAAGTAGGCCAGGCATGGTGGCTCACGCCTATAACCCAGCACTTTGGGAGGCTGAGGCAGGAAGACCACTTGAGTTCAAGACCAGCCTGGGCAACAGAGCAAAACCTCATCTCTACAAAAAATAAAAATAATTAGCTGGGTGTGGTGGTGCATGCCTGTAGTCCCAGCTACTTGGGAGGCTGAGGAAGTATTGCCTGAACCCAGGAATTCAAGGTTACAGTAAGCTGTGATCACACCACCGCACTCCAGCCTGGCTAACAGAGCAAAATCCTATTTTTTAAAAAAAAAGTGAAAGTGAAAAAGAAAAAAAAAGTGTCATCAATAAACCCTCACGAGGACATTCACTGTCAAAGAATTAAGGACAGGAATAATGGCTAGCCACACACACCTTTCCAAAGAGGGCAGCAGGACCAGCAACAGAACATTGAAGTTTGTAGACACTGTGTTTAAAAAGATCACATGAAAAGCGAGGTTTCTTGAGTCAATTCAGCAGAGAACCAAGAATGTACACATGGAAGAGATGGCAAGAATGATCATCAAACGACGCACTTTGAGTTTAGAGACAAAATGAGATTTCTTGGGGGATTACATCAATAATAATTTCTATACGGTGACCAAATTATTTGTGCATCAAAGCATAGGCACAGATAGATCGCAGATGTGCTCAACTCATCAAAAAGACCTGATACTCTGACACTGTGGGGGACTCTGATCATGTTCTCCCCTGATTGGGGGGGGCTGGAAAAAAGAACGAAAAAAAGGACCTGATACTATAGTTTTAGAGAGTGAGCATAATGGACTTACAATGGTAGGGTGTTCGTCTAAGAGAAACCAACACTTCATGTATTAAAGAAAATAATGCGCCCATTTGCAAGAAAAGTTACAGGGACGATGATGGAATGGGGGAAAGGTAACAGAGCCTGGGGGCCCCTGTGCACTGAACTCAGGAGAAGGGGGAAAACAAAACAGAGTGGTCAAGAGGATTACTGTTCAGGGCAGACATCGAAAAATGTGTTCTGTGCAAGAGCAGTTCTCCTCCTAAAAGGACAAGCTCACTAAACCAGGCTCATAACACTACACAGTTGTAACAGCCAATATTTTTTCTTTTTTTTTTTGAGACAGAGTCTCACTCTGTTGCCCGGGCTAGAGTGCCGTGGCATCAGCCTCGCTCACGGCAACCTCAAACTCCTTGACTCAAGCGATCCTCCTGCCTCAGCCTCCCGAGTAGCTGGGACTACAGGTATGCACCACCATGCCCGGCTAATTTTTTTCTACACACTTTTAGGTGCCCACTTAATTTCTTTCTATTTTTAGTAGAGATGGAGTCTTGCTCTTGCTCAGGCTGGCTTCGAACTCCTGAGCTCAAACGATCCTCCCGCCTCAGCCTCCCCGAGTGCTAGGATGACAGGTGTGAGCCACCGCACCCGGCCAACAGCCAATATTTTTAAGACGCTTCGTAGGGTTGAGCGGTGCCTTTGTGTTTAGGAGGTGCAAACGAAGGCAAAGAAACAGAAGCACAGATAAATAAACAAATGGCAGAGAGAAGATCTTGGGCAAGTGGAACCTTCTAGCCCTCCCTGCAACATCCACCCCTCTTGTTCCAGGGAGGCCTTCTGCCTACTGAACTCACCACGACCAGCCCTTCAGATGGAACACACAGGCTATTTCATCTGGGAAGGGAGAGACATATTCGAGAAAGCCTGGAGGGAAGAGGCTGTCTGAGAGGGGCATCTGGAAGCCAAGACGCCTGGGAGAGCTGCCTGAGACTCCAGCCTGCTGTCTCAGGGGAGGATCCACCATCGCTGGACTCCGGGTTTCCTCGTCTCCTTGGAGACGCTCAGTACACGCGTGGGTGGGAAAGTGGGCAGAGTGAAGACTGCATTTATATCATATAAGAAAAACAGTCCCCTCTGCAAGGTGCCTGCAGGAGCAAAAGCCTCTCCTCCTACTATCTGTGTTCGCTGAGCTAGTCCACGTGAAGGTTTTACAGCTTTTTAATGTAGGAAAGGGAACTGTTACATATTTCAGTGCTACCATCAGAGTTCCCAGAGTAACAGACTGATCCGCAAAGGGGAGTCTGGCTGCTGCTTGGAAAGGCAGACCAAGGGACCACAGGTGACAGTGAGAAGAGAGAGAGGAAAGCGAGATGATGGGGAAGAGGAGAAAGGATACATGCATTGAACACTGAAACAGAACAAGCAAGGAGAAACAAAGTCACAAAGATGCCACGTGATTCACCACACTTCACCCAATATCGGGACACATAGATCTTCGATTTTTAGATAATCAAGTCCCAGAGAAGCTGAAGTCAACTAACTTTGGTGAACAGGAAAATATTAAGTGTCTTTAAGAAAAAACATGCACATACACACGTCACCGTTCTTTTTTCTTTGAGACAGAGTCTCACTCTGTTGCCCGGGCTAGAGTGCCGTGGCGTCAGCCTAGCTCACAGCAACCTCACACTCCTGGGCTCAAAGGATCCTCCTGCCTCAGCCTCCCGAGTAGCTGGGACTACAGGTATGCACCACCATGCCCGGCTCATTTTTTCTATATGTTTTTAGTTGGCCAATTAATTGCTTTCTATTTTTAGTAGAGACGGGGTCTCGCTCTTGGTCAGGCTGGTTTCGAAATACTGACCTTGAGCGATCCGCCGGCCTCGGCCTCCCAGAGTGCTAGGATGACAGGCGTGAGCCACCGCGCCCGGCCCACGTCGCTGTTCTTATCCGAACATGCTCTCACAAGCGCATGTGAGCAAAAGAAAGTAGAAAACTCAAGCCTAAGTTCACAACAAATGTTTCCTGAGCTGGCTCCAGACAATGATTACACATCTCAAAATTAGTTACTGGAATCTTCGGACTTATTTTGCTGGTTTGAAGGAGGGGAAATAAGTCATTTATATGTATAACATCCCTTTCAGGCTCTACGTGGGGTGGCATGAACTTAAGGTAATCACATAATAGACCCCAGCGACTTCACATCATTTCATACAGAGCCCCATTAAAGACAACAACCAAAGACAGGAGCACAGGGGGAAAAGGTCCAGAAATTCTAGGAATCCAGGGGAAATTTCAGTCAACTTACTGAATAGGGAACACTGTTAGATAAAGTATGTGCAAACTGGCTCTCAAAGTTCAGTCCCCAGATGAATACACACAGGTAAAATAACTTCATATATCTGGGATGGAGAGACACAGCAGGACAAAGAATACTTCACTTTGATATGAATTATTATGAATTACATCACGAACATTCCCTGGCCTTGTCATGAGTATGTTAACAAAGTTGGAGCAAAGTATTACCTACCCCAAAATAAAATTAAAATCAGTTTAAAAATCACCGTAGGTCTCAGCAAGAGTTTTAAAAGCTAATTGAGTACAACTTATAACATTGCTTTGAAATCACCCACTGAAGGATTTTTTTTTCTGAGTTTCCATGATATATAAATCACCATCATCTAGATTTTAAATAGTCACAGGCACAAAGGGGCAATAAATCCTTAGTGACTAAAATCATGTATTTGGGCATTATAATATAAATCTCTGGAATCTCCCATTTGCAGAAAGCCATAAATGCTTTTTATCATGTTCACTGTTGATCAGTGGGAAATTTGGAATGACTGATGAGATCCCCTTTGGAAACTGCACCAGAGTCCCGTGTTCACTGTGGTTCCCACACATGACGACTTTGACAGCCACTTTAACCTGTTATGTGCATCAAAACCAGATTAATGTCCTTCATCTCAGACCACACTGCCTAAACCTCTGAGATTGTCTTTATCTCACTGAGGAGTGAGAACGGACTTTCCTTATTTTCGTAACAGTTGTCTCGATCACAGTTGGAGAAAAGTTCCTTAGGATACACTGTCTGAAGATAACATGGGATCTTCTGGATCTCATAATAAGGGGTGTAGACATGTGTTTGTGTGTGTGTGAGACGGGGTGGGGGAAGGACGACACAAAAGCAGGGAAGCAGCAGAAAGAGAGAGACAGCGAGACAGAGAAAGAGAGAGGACATGAACAAGTGAAAGAATTTCACTTTTAAGCAGCAAGGATCAACTCTGACTCAAGTTCCAGATCAGTGGCTAATGTAAATAACTTAAAAGGTTCAAATCCCATCTCTGGAGACCTTTTACTTTTGGTGGCGGTTCCTGGACTGGGTTGAGTCAACACTTCCTTTATAACAGATGCGACAATTGCCTGGCACTGAATAATTTGGAGCTGTATTTTAGCGCTAGGCTCGGGTTATGGTAAAGACACGGTTTGAGGATGTCACAGAGTGGAGGTGGATGATAAAACCAGGCACTCAGAGCCCAGGTGCAGACACTCACATTTATTTTCCTTCAACAAACTAAAAAGAAACGGCTCTGTACACTACGACAGGAAGGCACTACTACCTTCACCTGTGGATGGGCCCATCTCTAATAGACGCCCCGCTCTGCACGAGGGGTTGGAGCCGCCTTATGGCTGGCGTGCCCTGGTCCACAGCCAGCTCTGAGCACTCCGAGAGTCAGAGAGATGGTGCCTGGTTGCCAGTTCTGGTTGGCCATGGGAACCTGGGCATCGTGGACACACCTTCCATTCTATTGGTTCGAGATTGCCTCATTCTCATCGGTGCCTTCCCATTCTTAGTAAATAAGTGCCATCTGTTATTTACAAATTACGTTTTGCATAAGCATGTTGACAATTTTTGAGCTATTTACATTTCAAGTTCATAGCAGGTGCTTATGTTGTAGGGGCTAGGTAATCCTATGTTTAGCATGTTTATGAAGGTAGCTGATGCTCCAAAACATGTCTGCCATATTTTAAGAAACATCAACAAGTTTATATAAAATATGGTTTGAACAAGCACGCACGCACACACACATAAAGCAAGCTGGTGGGAGGAGAAAAATCTTTGCGACGTGTTTTGCATAGCACACTTGGTGACAAGGTCTGAGGTAAGCGCTGACACATGAGGACTTCAAAAAATATGACTAATTGGAAAGTTTTGGGTCATGGGTTTATCACCTGTTTTGTATTATCTGTCATATATTGGCCCATCAAATAAGAATGGTTTTTACTTATTTAAATGGTTGAGAAAAAAGAAAAAGAAAAAATAATATTTTGTGACATGTTGAAAGCTATATGGAATCCAAATTTTGGTATCCACCAATAAAGTTTTATTGGAACACAGTCAAGCTCATTTGCTTGTAGTGTCTGTATCTGCTTTTGTGCTAAAGAACAAGAGTGAAGCACTTTAGTCAGAGACCGAACGGCCCTCGAAACCTGAAATATTTCCTATGTGGCTCTTTATAGGAAGAGTTTGCCAACACCTGTTGTTATCTGTATTCTAAGATTCCCCCAAAGATTCCACTGGGCAGAATTTCACATAAATAACATCTTTCAATCAATTTCCCAAAATAATTTCCGAGTTTAGCTAAGAAGCAAGAACATTATTAATTAGCTGTTCTTCCAGCTCAAATTCAATGTTGATTTTTCTGAAAAGGAAATACACCCATGTGCTCCTCTACCCGAAACTGTTTAGAACTTGCTGCAAGCTTTGAATGTTGTGTTTCTTCTCATAGGTAATTGATTAAATCAGCGTGAGATCCTCAGAATAAAGACGGCATGTGCCTTACTGGCCAGTTAAGAGAGCTGGTTATTTCCTGTCTGCCCTGAGAAACTGTCCCATTTCCAGCTTTAAAGCCTGGTCTGAGTCAGTCGTCCTTCCTCTGATTTCTTTCCTAGACTCTCCCTACCCCTCAAGATCAAACTGTTTCTCAGATAATTTCACGGGCTAATCAACAGTCACTGCGCATATGGGGGTGGGAGGAAAATCTAGTAAAAAAAAAAAAAAAACAGCATGGGAAGATAAGTAGGAAGGTAGGAAAGAAGTCATGTTTCTCCCTTATTTCTCATCTTCTCCACACACTTTGAGTCTGTCCACAGAGCCTTTTCCTCCTAAGCTAATTTGCTACCTGGGTTCAACCCCGCAACCAACCACCATCTTAACAGGAACGCTCATCATTTAACACAATCTGACAATCACTCTGTTGCAAAACCCAGGACTGAGTATGCAGGGAAACCTCATCACCTCTCTGCTTCAAACACAGCAATCATTCCAGGACAGGAGGGAAAGAGGCTCGTGGGTCACTTTAAAAAAAAAAAAAGAAATGATAGCGCCTTTGCAGAAATGCAAGGGTTCATTCATACAGAATCAACAGCATTCCAAGGCAGCAGGTTCTCTAAACTGATTTTTTTTTTAAATTATGATATCTTACAAATGGAGTGTTCGGTTATCACAAGACAATGGGAAAGTGAGGGATTCTAATGATTGTGAAAATATGAGATGCCCAAGGAGAGACCCCAATTCTAATGACTGTGTAACTACCAGACACACGAGGAAAGGAAGCACTGCAACAAACCACCACGTCGTGTTATTGGTGTCGTAAGTAAAAGACAACAGGTGGTTAACAACCATTCATCAGAGAGCCTTGAACTGTCTCTTTGTACCAGTCACGGCTCAGTCTCCTCTGCGATGCTACAAACAAGGGTGTGGACTCTGAACTTCACTGGTAGTAAACTCACTTGACTCAACCCCCAAACGCAGGCACAGCAGACAGCAAAGCTTTATACCCATTGGGATATGGGATTTGCATCAGGGACCTAGAAGGGAGAGTTTCTCTGTAGCATCCTCAGAGTTCTGACAGCTAGACAAAGTAGCCCAGGCTTACACAGCATTCAGTAACAGCTCCTATTTCGGTAGGGCATTTCGTGGAGGTTTCTTAAAAATGTTCCAGTCTTTGCGAACAAGTTTATGAGACAGTATCAAGATAGACATGGGGAAAAAGTAGAGCAGAGACGACCCTACTCTTCAAGCATTGTAACACTGTGTGTTTGTGTTAAATTCAAAAGGGACAGGAAATAGGAAAGTCAAAAGTTCTCCAGTGTCATCATTGTCCCAACTGCAGAAGGAGGCACAGTCACGGGGTCATGGGTAGTGTCATCCCCATCTATGCGGGTGGGGAAGAGAGAAGGATTGGACCACTTGGACCCCTTGATCGTCCCACGCCAGCCTGGACTTCCTTTCTATTGATAGATCTATTTTCCAACTCTAGGTTTCACAGATACTTCCAGACATGATTCCATATTCTTTAAGCTACATGCAGGATTGTTATCACTGCTATGGTACCTATTAGATATGTTCCTTGCTTTTTTTTTTTTCCCACTTTAGAATTTAACCAGTACTGCAAAGACATGAGCATAGATAGATAGGTTAGCAGTTCTATTTTGTTTGTTTGTTTTAAGGTCAGCGATTTATTTGTTAGAGTTTATTTTCTTAGGAGGAAAAGATGGCGAACAATATTTTCTTTTTTCCTTTATTTTGTAGAATAACTGGGATGGGGCAGAACAGAATTGTGCAACGGAGTTCTTGCACCATGCCATGATTTGCCAGTACTAGCGCTGTGAACCCAAATGCCATCCCATGCACTGACTACAGGAGACATGGGCACAGAGAGACACCGGAAGGCCCCAGACAGGGAGAGGTACCCTGCTACATGTCCCACCCCCAAAGGAAACCTAGGAAGCAGAAGGGGTTCAGGAAACCCTATATTCACTTGCAATTATGAGTAACCTCTTTTATCTAGAAGGCCCAGAGAAGATACTTCTCACCCAAGAAGGTAAAAGACAGGAATTTTCATGAGACAAAAAAAAAGGTGTGTGGGGGGGCAGTATCTATGATCCTGTTGCAAAATCAAGTGAAGTTAGTTTAATGTCTATAAACAGTCAGGAAGTCTGTTTGAAGTCTCTTAGAAGAGGAAAAAAAAAAAAAGAAAAAGAAAAAGGAAAAACCACCATCCTCCTCCTCCTCTTGTTAACACAAGGCCCTATAACCACCTTGTCCAGGCACCGGCTGGCTGTTCCTTAATAGAGCCAGTGCCAGACGCTGAATCACTACCACTGAGTCTCCAGCACCTGAGTTGTCTTTGGAGGAATTCCATTCAAGCACTGCCCAAGCCTGAGCCTGCTCAGCTCCTGAGAGTTGACAAGATCACAGCCCGGGATGCTACGGCTCTAGGCAACATGAGCATTGCCACGAGGTGAAACAGAAGTGAAGTTTACCAGAAAATGTCGAAAATGTTCAGTGGGGTGCTGCAGCAAACTCTTGCTTCCCCTTGTTTAAGACTAGATGATGTTTAAAAATAAATACATGAGTCGGCCCAGTAATTCTCGGGGTTTCTGAGGTAAAAAAAAATAAAATAAAATACAATAAAGGGTCAAAGGTAAGGATAAATGAATCAAAGGGCTCTATGAATACACTGGATTAACCCACCGTCTTCTGCAATTGCCTTTTATGAGGGTGCAACCCAGCAACTCTCATTATGAATAATTCAGATTCACATCTTTTTGTACCTCAGAATGAGACTTGCTAATTTTGAAGCTTGTGGAAGATCTGCCTAGAATTAAGCTAAAAATAATGGAGGCTTTTCCATGATTTTACTAGTAACACTGAAACTATTCCTGCTCAGACAAACATGATGCTGTATTCCTTTTATTCTTGCAATGTAAGTCACACATACTCAGGATGCCCTAAGAAGCAATTAACACCTATGAATGCTCTGCTCCACAAAGCACCTTCCTTCTCCTGCCTTAATTTTGGGCGAAGAAGCAGAGAGTGAAAACGACTTTGAGGCAACATTCCAGGAGAGAGAGAGGATACAAAAGAAGGAAATAGAAATGGGAAGACAGGGAGGGCCCCAACTAAACTAAAATCCAAAATGTGAAACTACTCACTCTTGGCCAGATACTAGGATTAGAGGGAAAAAAAATCCTAATATTCTCCAATAATTTGCACTTCTTAAAGCAGCTGTTGCAAACAGCAAAAGGTTACATTGAGTAACAATTTAAGAAACTGAGGAGCATCTAGAATCATTGGGGCAAATGTAGCATAATGACCTCCTTGTGTTTAAGACACTAAAATAAAAACAATGCATTGAAGTGTTTGCTATGTACCAGGCACTGGGCTCCTTAGTTGCTCTGCATTAATTATTTTATTTATTCTTCCCAGCATCTCTAAGGGAGGTAGGGGAAGTTTTATGATTCCTGATTTAAAATGAACAAACACAGATTACAGGGGTTCGGTGACTTGCCCAAGGCCACAGTCTAGCCCGTGGCTAGGAAGGAAAAACAAAAATAAACAAACATTGTCCAGTGACAACTGGATGCTCACATTGTACAAGGTCACTGATTAGACCCAACATGGCCACAGGTCATCTCTGCAAAGGGCTATGCAGCCCTGCAGAGCCCCAAATGCATGAATGACTATAGGTCCCTTTGCCTCCAAAAGGCCTTTGCACGGTGCCACACCTTCTAACTTTAATCTCTCCTTTTCCCCACACAAAAGACTTGCTCTTTTCAGCCGATCATTCCATTCTCAGGATTCTTCGCACTATGACCACATCCGCACGCCTTCCCTCCCCTGTTCTCTGCCCGCATTTACCAGGCATCCATGTATCTTCTCCATCTAAATTCCATCTTTCCCTCCAAACACTGTCCACAATCCAATTCCTCCAGGCGGCGGTGTTCCCTGATATCCCCAGACACGAGGGACCAGCACTGCCTCTGAGTCCCTGTCGCAGCATCCTGTGTTTCGATCGTCGTGCTGGCCAACGCCACCAGGCAGCCAGGAAGGAATGCACGAGCCCCGCTCTCTCTGCCCTCTCTCGCGCTGTGTTTCGCCTCGCTGGCCATCTGAGTTCATCCCTCTTCTCTTGGAATACGGATGCTGTCCCCATAGCCCCTGGAGTCTCGGCCCTTCTTGAAGCCCCAATCTGGACAAGTCTCCCTGGTTCCTTGGTTAAACTGAGCCAAGGTTGGATTTTTTCAAAATAAACTTTTCATAAATGCAAATAACGGGAAGGCAAAGCTAAGAGAGCACAGTTTTTTTTTTCACGATTTCACCAGAGTCCAGTTTCAGTTCATGCATCTAGACACCTGTATCTTACCCTCACCTAAGTTAGATCTACCTCTCTTGACCACTTGGCACAGCTCTGAGGTCCAGTAGGATTTCTAGCCCCTGTTTTTAACCAACTATAGTCTCCCACACTCTGCCGTAATTACAGTCTTCTTCTTCTTTTACTTTTGGTGGTGGCGGAGAGGGTGTTAAATTACTGCAGTGTTGAAAAGTGCTCTGGTCTCTGGTCATTGAGGGTAAGGAAGACAATAAAAAAGTTAATAGTTTTTTTTTTAGTGTTTATTGCTAGACAAGTTACTAAACAGTGCAGACCCATTATCTCATTCCATTTTCGCAATTCTTGGAGGCATTATTACACTCAGTTAACAGATAAGGAAACATAGGGCCAGAGAGGTTCAACTGTGAAGATTATGTGATACAGGCATGTGAAGTCCTTAGCACTACACCTGGTACACGTGAGTTATTTGGTAAATGGCAACTATTCCTATAATGCACACTATACTGCCCCGTGCATAAGAGAGAGAATGTATTTCATCAGTGGAAAGCAAAGATTCCTTTTTCCCAGTGATCTCACACCATTGGGCATCGCCTTTACAGAAACACTAAGAACAATCCCAGCATTCTGAGTTGAACCCAGAGGAATCTAAGGCAGTCAACTTTCATTGTAAAAGGCAGACCAAGGACAAGAGGGGTTATGTGATTTACCTGCAGTCCCACAGACGATTTGCAGCTGAGAGTCCTGGCTCTTGCCAGGGGCAAGAGTATTTGGGCAAATAGGACTCCTTATGACCCTCACCAAACCTTCACTCCATGCCTTGCCAATTCCAATGCAGGAATGTCTGCCTAAGAGGCCAAATCAGTGAGCTAGAAGAGATGATGATACTCACTCATATGACGCTACTGATGAGGAAGGAAATGATCACTACCACTGAATGCCAACGGTGTATCTAGATTGCTTCTAAATTGCTTTACATAAACAGAAAGTTAATGTAACGTGGCCAAGGTCATAGGGCCCAGATAGAATCCCTTTGCTGTACTTTAAGAACAAACTACAAACAAAAACGGCCACTAATCCACAGATACACGGATTTGGAATTCTTCCATTTTCATGGAAGATAGAACTATTCGCTTGACATGACAGATTTTTAAGAAAAATTTAGACACATTTAGGACAGTTAATCTAAGCCACACACAGAGGTGACTTTGTAGTGAATTTTTAAAAGATTAAATCCTGTGGTGGATATAGACGAGAGCACAAGAAAAAGGGTTGATTGGTTTAGTCAAGGAATTCGAAATACTTTCTTTAATGGGTGATTGAAAACAAAACTCTTCTCATCTGATGTGCAGTTTTGCTCACAGAGTTATGCTCAAAGAGTGACAATATCTCTGGAACCTGCAGTAACCAAAATTTAGCATGAGGTAGAACTTGAGTCTCCAGGCATGAAGAAACAAGCATTTCTTGGGAATTTGGGGAAATTACTGACCCTGACAGAGATACAGAAATTCCAAAGAAAAAGAAGTTTGCTTTAAAAATCATTAATGTATTTCTACATAAGCGGCATACATGGTAGTTAAGTGCCCACCAGTCACTGTGCCTGGGTTTGAAGCCCAACTCCACCATTTTGCCAGCTGTGTGACTTTGAACAAGTTACTTAACCTCTCTGTGCCTTAGTTTTTTCATTAGCAAGAAGGGGAGGAAATAACAGTACCTACATCATAATTAATACATATCAAGTGTACAGTCTGGAGCCTGATACCTAGTAAGTAATAAGAGATTTTTAAAAGTGCTTTATAGTTATTGATTATGAAAATAATAAGTTCATGGTAGAAGATATGAAAAATACATAAATGAATTAGAAAAATAATAAAAAATCAAGTGTGATACCATCAGCTACACATGACACATTGTCAACATTTTGGGATATGCTTAAGGAAAGCCATTTTCTTAGGCAAAACTGGAATCATTAGTTATGGTCTTTTGAAAATTGCTTTCTGAAATTAAACGCACGTTGAGTATAGATTTATTTCAAATCTAATTTCTATACTCAGGTTCGAAAAACACAGTCCAGATATCACCCCCCTACTCTAGAGTCTTCTGGAAAAGCTTTCCACAACAGACTCAGAACAGCAAAAAGCACCCAGCTAATTTTTATACTACACTTAGTAACCACAGAAGGAGGCCCAAGGCCTCCAGAATGGAAGACTCACCAGTAACATGCAGCATTAACAGAATGTTTCAATCCCTTTGCCCCCAAAGCATGCAGCTACAAAGCAACTTCTGACTCACTTCCTATGGTCAGTAAGTAGTACTGTAACTCTTTGTTTGCAAAGAACAACCCAACTTGATTTTTGTGGAAGTTAAACTGCCAACATTAGGTTAAAATGAAACAGAACAAAAATCAGAACTTTCAGCCCATGCTGTGCCTTTAAAAAATATATCCTAACTTTGACGCTCAACAGATTAAAATTAAGCATGATTAGTCTTTACCATCTCCTCCCTCCCACCAGCATCGGCATCACGCACTAGCTATATTTTCCAGCCCAGTTTCTGCAGGATAAAACACTTTCTCATGAGACTGCTTGTGGTCAGACTGACTGTGTCACAGGAAAAACGCTTCTCATGATCTCTAGATCATACCCCTTCCAGGTCTAGCCTGAGCCTTAAGTACAGACACACCCGGAAACTGTAAATGATTTTAACAACAGGACTTCTTCCCACCTCAAAAGTGGGATAATCTTTGCAGCCTACCTATGTCCTTAGGGTGTCCTGAGTATTAACGAGTTAACATTAGTCAGGCACTTTGATTTCTGCAGACAAAGGGCTCTGTATAAGCACAAAGTATGATTATCCGACCCAACTGCCTTTTTGGAGAGTCAGCCGATGTAGCAACAGAGGGGGCAGAAAAGCTACTGTTTCCGTCGCGGTCCTCTCAAGAGTAAAGCCACCTCCCAGGGACATGCAGGGCAATACTGGTGGGAGCTACACTGCGTCCGAGCCTCTGCTGCTCTGTTCCCTTATATAGTCAAGGGAGAGGGAATCCCTTCTGTGTGCATATTTTCAACCCACATTCCAAAACGCTATAGGCAACGAAACAGATTTTCAGCTGTGATTTACAGGGCTTGATACGACTGGGCCAGGCACTGTGCTGGGATCATGAGCATCATTTTTTCCGGGATGGACAGAAGTGAGGAAGCCCCCACAGAAAACCATGCTCCAGTTTTTAAAGACATGTGCCACTGCGCACAAAGGCCTGTGTAATAAGAACATTACACACAGCCGTGCCTACTCCACCTGAGAGTTAAAACCAAAAATGAAAAGAGAAAAGAAAAGAGATAAATTTTAGCTTGCTTATTTTAAAATCTAGATTTCACATAGATTTGAACCTTTCCCTTGGCCTCTGGAGGAGCTGATTTGAGATAATGACAACCTTGAAGATCACGAAATACACATTACATAACATTAAAGACTACAGGGTATTTCTGAGGGACAGAGACACGTAAGTCCACTGGCTGCCAATTTGTAGCACCTGCCTGACGTTTTTAAAAAGAGGAACAAAATATTGGGCCTCTAATAAATCATGTTGTACCCTGGCCACAGACATTAGATCTAAAATCAGAATATGGCCTTCAACAAAACTGTAAGAGCTAGAGACCTGTCCAACGGTATACGTGATTTCAAACACACACATACACACCCATAAAATAGAGCTACTGAGGCAGGCCTACCTAAGCAAAATATCTAGAAAAAGCCTAACTCCTGAACAAACTAATCCTAGTAAATCTTGTCCCATAAAACCATATGCTGCAATAAACTAATTATCTCAGTGAAAAGCCTGGCAAATTCTCAGAAGGTAAAAATGCTCCGGAGCCTTCAGGGTTAACTCAGTTGCCTCTAAAAGAAAAAGGACACATATAATTTCCTTTTATCATAAAACAATGCATTTATTATTTTCTGTATATCTGTTAAAGGGCATGGCTTTCTGAGTGGAAAACAAAACAGAACTTGGTCACATGTTTATTTGCTTCAGCTACTCCCTTCCCCTTCTGATAAATAATCAAACATGCCATCCAGAAAAAACAAAACCAGCGAGCTGGGAAATTTGATGGTCATCAAATAGACTGAGATACCAAGAAAAGCAGCCCACTGTTCCCACACTGAGCCCTCAGCCCCCACACCTCCACTAACATCTGAGTAAATACCTTCAGTCACTCTTTCCATTTTCCCTGCAATTACTCCTACTGTTAAACAAATTGTCCTTAAGGCAGTCACAAACATCGTATTTTTTCCTTGCAAGGGAGAACAACTTCTGAACATTTAAAAAGCCATTGCAGCCATAGCAAAATACACACAGACACACACACACACACACACACACACACAGGCGTGCAAACTTATTTTATGTATTTAAACGTTTCTTCCATTAGAGGTTTGGACAACTACAGAGCATATTTCTTTCTCTCTTCTAAAAGATGCTGTTTTAGACACTAAAATTTAAGGATATTTAGTCTGGGGACTAACAATTAGTAGTAACAATTCCCTTAAGATCAAAAGAGCTAATTTTCCATTTCCTGTCTATTTCCTGACCAGTAAATAGTTAAAAAAAAAAAAAATTAACACCTGCCTTTCCAATTACAGTGAAGTTGGGAGTCAGGATTGGGGGCTGTGGAGGGAGGGGTAAGAGGCAAGAGGAATGGCTAAGCCAGGAAAAGGTGGAACCCTTTAAAAAAAAAAATGCCAAACCATGTGTTTAAAAAGTCATTTCAACAGCAAGGACCAAGAGAGCAGTTACAGAGTTCTTCCACACGGAGCAAAGGGGCAGCCGGAGTCTGAGGGTTCTCCCTGCCACACTAATTATCCACAAAGAAAATTTTGCAAAGAGCCTCCCAGCATCAAAGTTAACAAACCATCGCTGAGAGCGAGGCAGCCTTTCTCCGTCCTTTTGCAGCCCACCCCATTGAAACAATAGCAATAGGAATGAGATAATGACCCTGCGTGCTTCAGCAGTCTGACTTTTATTGGCATGAAATTGGTACAAATATTACCAAGCCCGATTTACAAATGATGACGGTGGCGTGATGCAAAACATCGGAGCACAATGCCGTAGACGCAGGATGACAAAGGCACCGTCCCCCGTACTCTCTCACGACTTGTGATAACAGGAAGGAAAAGGAGGCAACACAGAACAATGTCACAAGAAGCACAGAGAGGTTCTGCTCTCCGCTCAGCCTACAAAACTCTGACAACACCCGGCTGCCTGCTTAGCTGATTATTCCATCCAAAGACACGTTTGAAAGCAAGGGAGTGGAGTTAAGCAAGAAGTTAGAAGGCACTGGTGCTCTCAAATCTCTAAAAAGAAAAAAGAAAAAAAAAAGCCTTTGATGGAGAGAGGGAGGGAGGGAAGAGAGGGGAAAAAAAGCAGTAAACAAGTTGGATCATCCTATTTTGCCCTCCAGAGAATGTCTGTCTGCACGAGAACGGATAGCCCTGGTTTCAAAGTTTAACCCAGCAAAAAAAAGGTTCTTTTTCTCTGGCCACTTACAGAGAAAATGCAGAGCTGGATGAAGGGAGCCCGTACTGTCTGCCTTTGGATTTCCGTCGTCTTGCTGTAGATGGGTTCTGGCTGTTTCTGTGAAGCGGGGGTTGCCGAGTGGTAAAAAAGATGTTTGAATAAACAGGAAGTGCCGTGCGGCTGAAGCACACTCGAGGAGAGAACACACTGGAACATTGCCCTTTGTAGGCGAACCTCAGGGAGAGAGGTCTGCCTCCACGGTAGCTGGCTGGGCTCTCACTAAATGACAAAGAAACCACAAGAATTCCTCAAGTAATTCTTCACTTTCAAAGTTGAAAGATCAGTTGGAGCTTGCAGGTAATTTTCAAAGTTGCATTTAGCACCGAAAGCAATCTGCGAACGTCACACGTATCTGAGTGGCCCCGGGTCTGCGGGCGGCGACAGAGCCCAGGCGGTGTGCCCTGGCTAGACCGAGCCCTGGCCAAACACAGCTCACTCACGCAAATACACCCCAACAGGGCTTCGGGAAACCTGCTCTGGAGATATTTTTGTGGTGACATTTACATAGTCAAGATGCTTTAAAAAAAAAAAAAAAGAAGAAGAAGAAGAAGAAAGAAAGAAAATCCAGATTTTGCAGACTTTATAGAGGATTTTGTCACATGTATTTTTAAAGAACACATCGTCCCGCATTCTAGGGATATACCTTGGATCTTTCCTTGGCTGCTTTTTCTTTATATTTTCCCCTTCTCTGCAGTCAGCCAAACTACCTGTTTATCTCAAGATGCCTGGAGCTTGCCTTCTCGAACACTCCTTAACCCACTCCTAAAGTGGGTTAGCAAAGTCTTGCCTGCTGTCACCCCAGTAACTGGACAGATACTGTAAAGAAAAGTACACGGCTGAAGGCACAGCAAGTCAGCCTGAAAAACAGGACGAAGAGTTGAACAGCCATATTCAATTTAAAAAAATAAAAAAGGAGGAAGAAAAGGATTCCTCCCGAAAACGTATTGCTCTGGTGGCAATGTCCTTCTGCCACGGAAGCAACTGATTTGTTATTTAGCGTGGAATGCTGGACTGTCTGTCATCCAGGTGCTAATACTCGGCTAAAATAACTCATTGGGAGCTGTCAGTGGGATGTTTACATAGGCCCCAATCTTTTCTTCATAGAAGGAAATTTTTTACTGGAATTCATCTTCTTTTGATCTCACATTCAAAGCAACGGCAGCTTGATAGACATTCAAGTCTGAAAGCAAATCCAGACGCTGAAGATAAACCGCCAGAATATGACAGGCAGAAGCATCTAAAGCTTATAAAAATGAAGAGAACAGCATGTCGCCTGAGTATTACAATAGCAGAAATCAAGAGACATATTAGGTGGAACTGATCAGCCACAAAAACAGTTCAAAAGGCAGATCATAGACACAGAGGACTAGGCTAGGGGAAAAAAAAAACAGAGAGAGAGAGAAAGATCTGGCTTTACTGCCTGCCCTCCCGCCTGAGCCCCACGCCTGCCTCTCCACTTTTAGGAGGGGTGGAGTATCCAATGCAAATATTCCTCTCTCACTCAGCTGGTGCAGCAAATGATTTCCGAGCAATCCATTTGCAAGGGGCAGGGGAGAAGGCAGACTCTTACCTTGCTCAGTGTCCAACATGCTGCGTTTTATTAGCATCCCCTGAATCTGCTCTGAGATGCGGTATCAAAAGGCACACACAGCCTAGGCACCGCTGACGGGGGCGGCCAGGAAAACCATCTTTCACCAGAAGGGCTATAAGTAGTTCAAGATGGGACCAGAGGCTCTAGGCAAGTCCAGTTCCCTAAAATGGCTTGTGACCGAATGAATGCAAATGCTCCAGCCTCAGTCACACACACAGATAGACAGGTTCTGTCCCACGGACACTTGTAACTGCTCAACACCTTAGTAGCTTTAAAGCCAACACCTAGTAAAGCCTTAAGGGAATTATTGCAAGAACTTTCTCAGAGGCACACCATTCTTTCTTTCTTTCTTTTTTTAAAATAAAGCCTCTTATTTTAATTAGAGACAGTGCGTATAACAAAAAAGTAATTCTCCTAACAATTTTGTACTTAGAGCTGTTTGTTAACGAACACTGAACGGGAACAGGCAGCATCAGGTTAAAGGGCAACAGAATTCCACATTATAATTTAGCCTGCGGTTATTCCTGATTGCGAACACCCTCTGGGACTGCAAAGCAAGATTTTCTTTTGCAGCATGCTTGGATTTTTAAAATTAGTGCCCCCCCACCCTTTTTTGCATAATAAACCAAGAGTAAAATATGGATTTAAAACTGTACAAACCAATTTAAAAAGCTGTAATCAGTTTAGAATTTGCCTTGTGCAAACAAGATTCCTGGGTAACTAAGTTACAAATGTAAAAAAACAAACACAACAAACAAACAGAGCAAAAACCCGATTAGATCCTAAGACTCTTAAAAAAGATGCTTTCTGTCATGCCTGTACGGCTATTGGATATGCTAAAGTTGATGATTTTTCTTTAAACTGTACTAGTTCAATCTGTTAAAGTCACCCCTGTTCCTCTCTAACCTTGGGGGAAAAAAAAAGCAAACAAACATAGTTGCTTTCAACACTTGCTCAAAAACCTCGCAACTAAATATTCCATGTTGCTGTAATTGTTACATTTTACCCAAAACACAGGGAGGTTTACTGTGAAAAGTGAAATGCAAACTCCCTTATGCATTATAAAATATATCCTTCCTCTACAAAGAATGCTGCCACCACTGTGATGCAAGGAAGAGCAACACTCCATTTCTCATGGCCGTTAAAAGTGTTTTTTATTGTTTTTGAAATCTGCCATGTATAAAGACCTTCATTAGTGTAATTAAATGACTGTTGGGTTTTTGTGATATAAACAACTTTTGATATGTCATTTAAAAACTTCATAATAGCATCATTAAAGAGCTACCATTTTTAAAAGAGAAATTGTCTACTTGGGGGCCATGGACTAGGAGTCTTGCTCTGGGCGTCTTCCTCCTCTCCCTTGCAGACTTCTCCTGGACTTGAATGTCACCATAGACCTTGAATCCTTGAATGTGAAATGGCTTCACGCTAATTGCTCTAATTGCTTGAAGATGTGCAGGCAGGTGAAACCTGATCCCCACGGCCATTGTAGAGACCAAGAACAACACTGGAATGTTTACACAGTGGTTTGATTTTAATAGACAGAAGGGCTGAGTTTAAGACAGCGAAAACACAGCTAATAGGTGACCTCTTAATGCAGTCCTCCTTCAAATAAATAAATAAATAAATAGAAGGACGCACAACAAGATACGATCCCAACTGCACGTTCTAAAAGGCAACGTCCTAGACACCAAGGTTATTTACGCCTGACTCTTGGAGTTGAGCACACGTTACACTGTACCTGACATTTCACGCCCGAAACTCTACCCGAATGCATTTTTTTTTTTTTTACTTTAAAACAAAAAAGCACTTTATATGTCAGTCACCTTACAAACAGACTATGACTCTATGGTATTTTCAAGTAAGTGCATTCATTTAAATTTTAAATTGACTATTTTGCACTCCTCTGATAAATCCTTGTCCCTTAAAGGGGAAGGCTTGCGTGTCCTTGTTTGGTCCTTTGCTTCCTCTGCCTCCTATTTATGGAAGTCTCGACCTTCGTCCATTCCTTGACTGCAGCCGAAGTTGAGCCCAAGCCCACTGCCATTGGTGCTTTAGACAAATGTACAGGCTTGCCGTGTATTTTTTTCTTTGTTGCTGTGTGGGGCTGGGGTCTGCTTCTCACTTAGAGAGACTGAGGTGGCCACGAAAGGGGCCTAATAGTAATTCAATGACAGCAGATATCTTAACGACTTGGAATGGACACAGAGGCCTAACAACGGCAACCCAGAGCCCTCTCTTAACAGGGCACTCATGGAACCACGCTGGACACAGCAAGGCCCAGATGAAAATGCACCAGCACCTACAAGGTGTTATTAACAAAAGGAAACTCGCAAAGGTTAGGGGCAGTAAATTTAGACAGGTGTTAAGATACAGACAGATAATCTCAAGAATCTGAACGTATAGGAGTATTGCATACACAGCCAAGGAAGCACTGCTGAACAGAAAATAAGAAATAAACATTTACTACAGAATGAAAAAAACACCACGAAACAATGAAATTATTTTAAGGTTAAGCTGGGCAATTTAAAGCAATAGATACACCTCATGAATGAGAACGGAGAAGGAGCGATACCCCACGCAGCAGCACTGCCTAACTGCAGCTCTGCTAAGCTACGCTATATGTGAACTTCTGATGACGAAATACAAAATACAGAAGGAAGGAGGAAAAAGTCCTCTTTAGGGCCATGAAATAATTTTAATTATATATGTTAAGTAATAAATGTAAGAGTTTTCTTGCCTGGACTACTTGTCCCTCAAACACCGAACGACAAAATAATGTGACAAAAGTAACAGCAGAGAACATCCTTTCCAATCCCAGCCACTTCACGCACATTTGCAGACACTCAGACCTTGTTCTAAAAGTTACAATCCCCTATTAAAGAAGTCATGTCCCACCCCACCCCCCAAAAAAGCAGGGCGATGAATATCGACTTAAAGATCAAGTATAAACCAGTCCAAGCCAGTGAAAGGAACACAAAGGGAAAAAGTAAACAGGCTGCCCCCAATCCCCCAAAGAGTTCCCCTTTGAAAGTTCGAAGCGGTAAGTGCCTGGTACCGAGGGCTGCCATGCTCCTCGGAGGGGTCAGCGAAGCTATGCTGAACTCACAGGTTCAGTTTACAGCAGGCCAGAACTTTGTTTGGATATACTGGCCTTGTTCACCGCCAGCTTAACAACAGATGGCTAGAAAACTTTCATTATGTTGCACAGGACTGAACTGCAAACAATCCAGAAAACTGTGAAAAGTTTAACTCCATCTAAACCGACGTGCCAAACCAGGGCCCGCCCAGAGCCAGTGAACCAGCTTAGGGCCCAGGGGACTGAGCAAGTTGACGCTTAAAACAAAACTGCCCAAGTCAAGTCAAGGCGCCTTTCCAGACTCCAGCGCAGAAGCAACCCACCCAAGTCTGTATTTAACTGTTCAAAGGCCAGGCTTTAGAAGGACTGGTACTGACTATGCCTTCTTTATTTTCCCAAAATGCACTGTCAGATTTTCCCCACTCTTTGGAGAAGGGAAATCTTCCAGACCATTCCTAATTCCCAAGCTCCCTTCCTGCTTTCCCTTTTCCTGGAAGTTGGGAGGACAGGACTAAAGAGTCCCACCCTGACACCTGGATTTAAACATGATTTATGCAAATCTGTGTATAATTTAGATATTCATTAAAACGATGCAATCGCATGAACCCTAATACCTCCTAATGCTCTGAGACAGGTTATAAATGTACCTTCAAAGGTTTAATTCAATTGGCAATCTGAGAAGTCTTATCACTGAAAATGTGTTATTTTCATATTATTCAAGAAATGAACAAATGTGTTTTCCACAAATGTATTTTAGAAGCTACCCTTTCCTGTTATTGAAAGAAAATTGTGTTTATTACTCCTTTAGCATAGTGTAAACTCATAAACGTCAACAGAGAGTACAAGGAAAACTGTCAACTAAATATTGTTTCCTTCATGAGCTGTTCTTCCAAGTCAATTACGCTTTTCAACTTCTGGGGCATTGTATGATAAACTGGCAGTAAAAATCATTCACATTAATATACCATGGTGCCTTGCCTGCAAAAGGTAATTAAAGAAGTAAATGACTCATAAGAATAGACATATTAGCTGCAAAATGAAAGGCAACTGAGCTGCCACATAAAAATATGTACCATTAAGATACTGCATTTTCATATTCCTGTAATCAGCTTCAGTAGACTAATGCTTATTTAATCCAGTTCTGCGCTAAAGGCCATCAACAACTGTTTTTTGCTGTTTTCTCCCTGACTGAACATTATGAGAGCAGGTTTAGAATAAATACTGCAATGAGATTTTTGCATACTCAATTGAAGAACAGGTTTTTACATTTTAAAATCTATTTTTCTTTCCCTGAGAAATACAACATTAAAAAAAGATTACCGGTAAGAGGGAAAAAAAAGTGTGTATATTATTGCTAGCTAGACAGACATGTGTCTTTAAACGGCAGAACATTTCAGGGAAATATTTGTTTCCATATTCGCCGTTTCTGACCTGTTCGACTATCAGCATAAGGGTGTCATGCCTCCACTTGCCAGATTTCAGCTTTCTTTATGAAGCACTCCCTTTTGTTAATAATGTCTTCCATTAGCATTAGCAGGATGAGGGCAATTTATCCTTTGGCAGGGACGGAAGGAAAAGGCAAGAAATGAGCAGGGAGTTGGTGCGTGGGGTGGCAGGAGGGGATCTTAGACTTGCCTCGAGGCCCCTGAGTTCTTCTCCTTCCAGAGAGTCAGCTACCGGACTGGATAAACCCTTCTCGAAGGGAAGCGAACTGATCCTTAAATTAAGCGCTCTATTTTCCAACCTCTGGCCTCCAAACTGACATCTTGCTCTCTTCTTCCTATTCCTTTATATTTCAGAGTTGCCCTGAGTGTCCAGCCAAACCACAGAAAAACATCATCCGTGTAGTCTGAGATTTTTCGCTCACGTGCTCACGTCTCTCTGCTGCTGGGACCTAGATCTCAACCGCGGAGATGGGTCCACCATTTGCAGTGTCCATATTTCTGGTAATCGTAGATGAATCGAGGTTTCCTAGGGGCTGGAGAAACGCCTGTTCTTGCTGTGGAAATTCGGGCTCTTTGCTGATGACTGATGCAGACTGAGGTTTTGCCAATGCAGTTTGGGAGTTTAAGTTTTCAAAACTCTTGCAACTCCTCTGATGCCCCAAGCCAGCAGCGAAAATCAGCCTAGAAAACATTCTCTCGTGTTTGCCAACAAGGCACCCAATTTCAATAACAATCTAAATGCATCTGGATGGTGCCCACTAACGTACCAATAAATCCAATGGCGATTTCTGATCTGTTCTTGGTTTGGTTTGGTTTTGCAAGATCATGGGCTTTCCACAAATGCAAAATTCTAGATTTCTATGTCAGTTGTGCCTTCTCTCCTTCCCTCCCGCCTCCTGTGAGTATACAAATCTCTTTGGCTTTATAATCGATGAGCAGCCAGCCAGGCCCTTGGGGCAGTCCAGGATGTGAGGGTGGCCCTACAAGAGCCCTCAGCTATTTATTTATCTTTTCACACTCTGGGAACTGTGGAGAGCCTCCCAGATTCAGGCTGGATCTCCCTTGTGATGCATTATTGCCTCGGAATTCCATCAGACCCCACTTGGAACCACAATTAATGAGCTCTAGTCCTTTTTCTAATTAATAGCAACAAAGGTTCCTGTGTGCACAGAACGGTGACGCTGTCTGGAAAACAGACGTGGGGTTAGATGCGAATGCTTCTAATTGTCTCAAAATGGGATTCTTTTAATATTTAGGAACTTAATGGGATCGGGAAATAAGAGCGCTTGCAACATCCTTTATGAATAAGCCTTTACAAAATACGGTTGGCTGTTAATAAAACATCATTATCAAAAATCGGCAGTTATGAATATGACGCATGTAACCTTTGTATTCACGTGAATTAACCAATACGTACGAATACAACGATACATGAATTAGTTTTTTAAAATACGTTCAAAAAAAATAAAAGGCCCTCCTCTGCAAAAGCAAGGCGAGAAGGCAGCTTCCTCTGAGCCTGATATTCCTCAGACCTTAGCAGATTAGGATTCAAACATGTAATTAAGAAAGATAACCCCAGTTTTTATAGTAATTAGGGGTTGTGGGAAATAGGATACCATCTCTCAAAAGTTACAAATACACCGCACTTCTAAATAACCTGCAATGCTTGGAAAGTACGCTCACTACCAAGGGCAAAGCTGCTATGCAGTGAGGGACCAGTAAATGACAGACTGGCGTTCAAGGCCATTAGCTGCTATGTGATAGGAGCACATTCGCCAGCACGCGACCTGTGAAAAATCTTAGATCTCTTTAAATCTTTGAATTGGATTACTGCATTAATTCTTAAGAACTGCAATCCTTCAACCAAGTCAAATTACCCTCATTAACAGTGGAAAAACTGCCTCTGCAATAAGTTTAAAAAAAAAAAAAGATATTTATTACCTATAATCACTTTCACGTACTTCACCTCGAAATACGATGAACTGATGCCAACGACTCTGAAAACAGCATCCTGATTCCACATATTAATCTGGGTTAAAATAAAAATAAAAGCATGCGTATATGCTCTTTTAAAATCTTTTTCACATCTACAGGGAATTTCCTGTTATTATTCCAAGGCTCAGACAAGAAGCGAATGGTTCCATTTTACAGGAGGGGAAACTGAGGCACACAGCGACGTGGGGCCAGCCGTCTGAGCTCTCCCAGCCACTCAGGGGCACTCAGAGTCCGCTGGCCCTCTCTGTTCTGGGCTCTCGCTGCTGGAATTCAATCAGAAATTCAGACTCACAATGCCACTGGAATACAACGCGTTGGCTTCTCTCAGTCACGCTCAGTGATGAAAGGCAGGCGAAATACAGGGGAAGACAGGACAGGAACGCAGCTGCTAGTACAGAAACCACACCCACGGTAAATACTACGACAGAAGCTGCCTCAACTCTTCTGTCACTGCGTTTGCTCTGTGTACCCTGACCTGAGCATTCCACTGAGGATGTCCTTTTAGAGTGATTTTTTTAAATAAAAGAAATGTTAATTGATCTACTCTGCCCTTGTCACTGCCTAAAATGGTCTCATCTGAAATGTGATGATTGCCTGACTGACTCCGAACAACTTTTGGTGCTTTTGGGGAAATGAGCTGATCGATGAAGCCCCCCCCGGACTTCGGCTCCTGGGCTCCATCCACGGATGTTCCTGCTTTGGTACCTGTTACTCCCCAGCACAAGCCGGGGGGGCAGGACAGTCCTCACCCCGGTGAAGGCCACCAAGTGGAGATGGGACTGGCTGAAGGGGAGCCAGTCGGTGTTTACCGAACAATTTTTACACTACGTATTAAGGAACGCGCAAAGGTGAACAGGTAGACGTTGCTTTCCAGACTTGGTATGAATCAACACTTCTAAACAGCTACGATAAAATGTTAGCTGGAGTTCATAATAAAACCCAGAGGCACTGAAGGTTCCAAAGTGCCTCTGATTCATCAAAGAAAAAAAAAAAGATAAACTGTGCTCAATGAAATTGTATGTGAAATGTCTTTCAATCTAAAGATCTGAAACTAGGTAGTCCTTCCTTAAAATATGATAAACATCAATTAAGTAGAATATCATCTCCAATGATTCTATAATCTACCGTAACTTTTTTTTTTAAGGTTGAGTTTCCCTTATGTGAAATGATGCTTGGGACCAGAAGTGTTTCAGATTTCAGAGTTTGGAATATTTGCTTATATATTATGAGATATCTTGGGGGTGGGACCCAAGTCCAAACATGAAATTCACTTATGTTTCATACATGCCTTATACACATAGACTAAGGATAATTTTATAAAATACTTCTAATAATTTTGTACATGAAACAAAGCCTGACTGCATTTTGACTGCGACCCAGCATTGGAGGTCATGTGTGGAATTTTCTCCTTGTGAGATCATGTCAGTGCTCAAAAAGTTTCAGATTTTGGAGCCTTTTGGATTTCGGAGTTGGGATACACAACCTGTAACTTCCAAAACTATTTGCTGTTAAGATGATCATTTTGATTCCACACCAGATTTTCAGAGTCTTGGCTAAAATAATATAGTCTTTTTTCTTTTTTTTTTTTTGAGACAGAGTCTCACTCTGTTGCCTGGTCTAGAGTGCCGTGGCGTCAGCTTAGCGCACAGCAACCTCCAACTGCTGGGCTCAAGCAATCCTTCTGCCTCAGCCTCCCGAGTAGCTGGGACTATAGGCATGCGCCACCATGCCCGGCTAATTTTTTCTATACATTTTTAGTTGTCCAATTAATTTCTTTCTATTTATAGTAGAGACAGGGTCTCACTCTTGCTCAGGCTGGTTTCGAACTCCTGGCCTTGAGCGATCCACCCGCCTCGGCCTCCCAGAGTGCTAGGATGACAGGCATGAGCCACCGTGCCCGGCCTAATAACGTGGTCTTGTAATAATGAAAATAACATTTATCGATCTCAGTGTGTGTCCATCATTTGCATTCAGTGTCCTTCTATTTGTCCAGTGACCTTTTGAGGTGAGAACTGCTATACCCATTTTACAGAGGAGGAAAACAAGGCTCAGAGTAGTTGCCTATCTTGCCCAATGTCAAACACCTTCTAAGTGGATTTTCAATTACCATGACTGCTTGGAGGTGAAGGTGAAGCTCAAGAGAGAAGCAGAGAGGAGCTGTCCAAAAGGGAGGGGGACAGAGAAGCATCTGTCTTGGGGCAATAAAAATCTGCCAGGAAACCTTGATCCAAACAGCAGAGAGCCCGTGACTGGGAGACTTATCACCCACCACCTACCCAGGGGCACTGCATGTTTCGAAGGACAGTATGTTTCTCTTTGGCTCTACCGTCTGTAGAGTCTCCTCTCTTTTTTTAAGTGCTCTGTGACTGTCAATCAGGTGCCTTTCAAACACTAAATGCTTTGGCAGTGACCTCAGACTTAACTCGGTTTCACGACTCTAGCAACCTTTCAAAACAAATGTCAAAGTCAACCATTCCACAGGCACTAGAACATTACCTTCTATTTACACATCAACTAAACACATAATTTTTGGTGTCTACTTTGCACCGAGCACAGTCTAGGCACTCGGCCCATAAGGGACAGCAAGACAGATCTGGCCCTTCCCTCCCTCACACTCCAGGGGTTAAGACACAGGCAATCAACAAACCCAGAAGTAATTAGAGAGCCACTACAAAGGAAGCGCCAGAGAGCTAAGAACCACCTCACCTAACTTCTCGTTTTTAATCTCCTCTAGGCAAGTCCATTAAGGAATTCATCCACGAGGAGGGGATATTCAGTACGAAATCCGAAAGCACAAAAGGGACCAAGGGACCAAACAGCCAAAGAGCAGCTTCAAGCAGACGGAGCAGAGAGGCTGAAAAGAAAGGAAGAAACCATGGGAAGGAAACGAACTCACTGAATAGTTAGCAACGTGTAACTGTGTTGTTCAACTAATGCTGTATCTACTTCATTTCCTCCTCAATCCTTTTAAGGTGAACAGACGTACAACACAGATTACAAATATGCTTTTAAATCAAATGACCTAGTAAGTACAAAATGCATCCATGTTGGCAAAAAAAAAACCCCTCTAAAAACATTAAAGAATTTATGGAATTATTACTATGGAAACAAATACCTTGGAGTTGGTTCTGGTTCCCGTCTCTCTCTCCCTTTTGTGATGCTGTGATGTGACAGGCAGAATCCTAAGAGGACCCCCGCACTCCTAAGCTTGGTTCTACCTACAAGCTCCTTCCCAGGCAGTCAGCACTAATCCAGGTGTTATGGCAAGGGATTTTGCCGTTGAAATGAAGGTTCCAAATCAGCTGATTTAAGAAAGGGAGATTATCTGAGTGAGCCTGACAGAATCACAGGCACCCTTGAACTTGGAGTTTAAAGATCAGAGACTGAGGATGTCAGATACTCGAAGCACGAGGAAGATCGGACGTGCCACTGTTGGCTTCACGACTGGAGAGACCACGTGGCAGGAAACGTGGGCAGACCCAAGCTGACAACCAGAAGGAGACCTCAGTCCCACAACCACAAGGAACTGAGCTCTGCCCACAGCCTGGACGGTCTTAGAAGCAGATCGTTCCCCAGAGCCCTCGGACAAGAACTCGGTGCAACTAACGCCTGGACTCCAGTTATTATTCACATAATTACCAACACAGTCAGGAAACAGAACAGCTCCACCCCCCCCCCACGCCTTGGTGCCATCCCATCATACTCAGACATCCTCCCCTCCACCCCTAACCCTGGGCAACCATTGACACAGGGTCTCTATCCCTACAGATTTGCCTTTTCAAGAATGCCATATAAATGGAATCACAGAGGACGTAATCTTTCGAGATTGGTTTCTTTTACTCAACATACTATCTCTGAGACTGTTCTAAGTGGCTGGGAATATTGACAGTGTATCCCTTATTCTTGCTGAGTATTATTCCACTGCATGGTGGTACCATAGTTTCCATACCCATTCACCCACTGAAGCCTGTTTGGGCTGTTCCCAGCTAGGGGAACTACAAATCAAGCTTCTGCAAACAATCTGCCTACAGGTTTTTGTCTAGGATAAATACCCAGGAGTATGGGCACTGGGTCATATGATAACTGTATGTTTATTTTTTTGTTTAAGAAACTACCCAACTGTTTTCAAAGTGGCGGCACTATTTTACAATATATTCCCACCTCCAACGCATCCACACTTAATACCGCCAGTAGTTTTTATTTTAGCCATGTTAACAGGTGTGTAGTGGTATCTCATTCTGGTTTTTCTCCTTTCCCTTCCACCACAGTTTTAATTTCATTTCCCTAATGTCTAACGACAGGGAACAATTTTTCACATGCTTATTTGCCTTTTGTATATCATCTTTGGTGAAATTTCTATCCAAGTCTTTTGCCCATTTTTTTAACTGGGTGTGTGTGTGTGTGTGTTTTATGGCAGAGTTCTGAGAGTTCTTTATATATTCTAGATACAAGTCCTTTGTTGGAGATGTGATTTGAAAGTATTTTCTCCCAGTTGGTAGCTTATCTTTGAGCAGGGATTCTATCTGCATTTTAGGAAGTTCTTTTACACCAGGTTAGGGAGGATAGATAGAAAGGGTGTTTGGATAGCAGCAACTCTCCAGGAAATGAAAAATGCAACCCAGAAGCCACGGATGGGCCCAGTGTCTTGAGCGCAGAGAAGAACAACAAACAGGGGGCTGTCGTGGCCCAGTGGGAGATTGGGGGGAGCAGTCTCCTCAGGGTGATGCTTTTAAAGCTGTGACTAATGATGCCACGTAAAGGTGATGTCTTCCCGTCCTCTGTTTTTAGTGTCGCTGAACCATCCCAGGTAATAAATCAAAGAAGCCAGGGTGGCTATTTGTTTGGTGAGATAAGGGAAATTAATTTCAATGCCCAAACACGGAACTCCTTATATTAAAAAATGATTTAGCATACTAGTTTGTTGTTTTGTTTTGGTTTTTTTTCCATGAGAATGTCTTGGAAATGCAACACTTGGAAAACACACACAGGACCAACTCAACCCTCTGTTTTTCCAAGGGAAATAGTGTTGTCTCCTGAGATTGGAAAGTCAAGGAGAAGAATCATTTGTAAAATGAAGGCTTAAAAAAAAATTAAATGCTGATTGGGCCAAAAATGTTCATGGACCTTTACAAAAGGGAGGATTGTAAGAATACTTGCACATAACTCTTTCAATTCTTTTTTTTTTTTTTTTGAGACAGAGTCTCACTCTGTTGCATGGGCTAGAGTGCCGTGGCGTCAGCCTAGCTCACAGCAACCTCAAACTCCTGGGCTCAAGCGATCCTCCTGCCTCAACCTCCCGAGGAGCGGGGACTATAGGCATGCACCACCATGCCCGGCTAATTTTTTCTATATATTTTTAGTTGTCCAATTAATTTCTTTCTATTTTTAGTAGAGACGGGATCTCGCTCTTGCTCAGGCTGGTCTCAAACTCCTGACCTTGAGCGATCCGCCCGCCTCGGCCTCCCAGAGTGCTAGGATCACAGGCGTGAGCCACCGCACCCGACCAACTCTTTCAATTCTTACGGGGGGGGGGGGGAATGAGACCTATTTGTCTCATTTTCTCCGAAATTCAGATATTTTTGAGTTTGAAACATGTGAAAGTATCAATGCCAGGACTGTATACAAGAGAATAACTAATGATAATGAGACGCTAGGCGGCAACATGGCTGGAGCACAGAGCTACCATTTTGGCTGGAATACCAAGGGGAAGACAAGTGCAAGAAATCCCAGGGACTCCTCCTGGTCCCCAGGGTCTGTGCAGCGTGGGGAACAATGCAAAGCCATCCATCACCGTGAGCACCGCTCCACTTGCCGGTGCCAAGCAAGCAAGGTCGCTACCTGTCCAGCTTGCCTTTGCGTGAGGGCCCCCCGCACAAAGCCCCTCTCTGCTCCAGGTTCCAACTAGCATTAACTCCGGATGCCTGCGTTGCCCAGTGTTTCGGCTGCAGCAACCGGGCGCCACCTCTAACTTGGAGACGTCTCAGTTTAACCCTGGGTCTACTGACCACTTTCTGGGGCTGTAAGAAGTGGGCACATCTTAGATACATAACCCTCTTTTTGCTTTGCTTCTTACCCCGCCAAAATCTCTTCCCTGCATGCATGGCAGCCAGAGCGCTCTTTGGAAAATGCACATCATTGCAAAGGCTTGCCACTGTACTCAGGAGAAAAGCCAAATTCCAAAGCCTGGCTTTCAGAGATGGGATCTTGCCTCCAACTTCCCTTCACAGCCACGATGGTCCTGCTCCTCTGGCTGTCCCTCATGATCCCCTGCCCACGCCACATGCCTTTGCGAGGCATGCCCTTCCCTACATCTGAACACAGCTGGCAACGTGGAGCTGTCACAGCTGAAATCTCGCTACCTCGGTGGTAACATCCTCTCCACCATTAATACCCCCATCGTGAACCCCTCTGTCCTCTCAGCAGCTCCAGGATCTAAGAACACTGTGCTTATGGATTCGCTCTTGTGACATTAATCCCTATTAGACTATAACTTCCCTGAAACCAGGAACATTTTCTAGTTGTGTTCACCTGTGTCTACCACAGCGGCTAACTCAGTGTGTTGGTTAAACAAGTGAATGAATAAACGACTGTGCCATGGCAGGGAAGTGCTGTTAAGATTCCAGCCTGATCTGCATTTTTCAAAGGGTTAAAAAAAAATATTCTTGTCATCTCGGAAGTGGGAATGCATTTCCGAATATAATTATAATACAAAACATTTAGGAACCGTAAGGAAACAACTGATAAATACAATTATATTAAAACTCAATGTGGCTAAAATAGCATAGCAAAGGCAAAGTATCACTGGAACACAGGAGAAATATTTGCATATCAGAACCTAGAAATAAAGTCTAATGTTTATGATACATGCAAATCTCTTATAAATCAGGAAGGAGAATAAACAACATCCGTAGAAAACTGGGCAGATAATATATGAAAATACAAATGTCTCAAAGATTTAAGAAATCGTTCAATCTCACTCTTAAAGAAAACATGCATTTATTTTATTTCTTTTTAAATTTTTCCCATTTATTTCTGAACCTCGAACCCTAGAAAAAACATAGGGCCTGAATGACAAGGGAAAATTGAAGAATGGGAAGGCAAAATGATTTAGAAGCAGTATCACCTTCCTTCCTTTGACATATCCTTATTGCTTAAGCAATTATGAGGACCAGCCTCAGTTTCTTCATCTGTTAAATGGGAACAGTTATAGCAGTGACCTCAATTTATGAAGATCTGGTGAGAATATAGGTAAAGTACCTGACATAACTGAATCTACTCTTATCTTTTATTTGGATATGCCTCAGACCATCTGTTTGTCCTGTTAGTCAATAATGGTTCTCCAATACTTACTAAACCAGGTTCAAGCACTGAAGTTTCAATGAAATATGGCATATTCTTTTTTATGTATGAAGTATATTTTTAAAAAATAAAAATGTTTTAAAAATCATATTTATGCCTTTTATCAGTCAAAAAAGTTCAGTATTATTTTGTGTTCTATTAAAAAAAGACAGATATGGGCATTCATACTCTTAAGTATAGGTGATAAATTCATAGATGAATTATGACTCCATCTAATTCAGATCATGATGTAAAATCAGATCCCGTTAAAAGGAAAGGCATTATTTGAACTCTGTTTTCATTCAAATATGCAATCAATGCATGTTCTCATTGCTTTCTTTCCTTCTTCCTACTCCTCCCCTTCCTTTTTTTTTTTTTTTTTGGTGGGGAGAAGGGATTGCAACAGGATTCGAAATCATTTAACTATAAAAGCAGCTCACGGTATTTACTAAAATAATTACCAACATGCATAACAATGCAAATTATTCAGTCCCTGACGAATCCAGGTATCCAGATCATCTTGATACACGATCTAATTTCTAAAAATACTTTGCTTCTGCACAATCAGAGGTGCCATCTATTCGTAAACTTTAGCTTGGCAGCCTAATAGCAGGAAATGATTTTGCCAAAGCCACGGCAATTGCGTGATGCAGACTCTCCTTGCTCAGACCATTCTTCTTTCTTTTCCTCTCTCCCCACCCAATTTCCAAAGGAAAGCCACAGATCAGCTCTGGTGTGAGATAAGGGTGAAATCAACAAGTGGGAGGGAGGATGCTCTTTGGATGGAGTGGGACATGGCGGCAGTAAGCAATGCGTGCCATCTCTATTTTCTTTTAAAGAGCAATTATGATTTAATATGGTAAAATTATATCATTAAGCCTACTCAACTGGAATAAATTCTCCTTCTGATATGCATTTAGAAAGGCAGTTCATATTCTAGCCCTAAAATATATCTATTTCATTTTTGTGTCTGCCCGCCACTTCTCTTTTTACCATGATACTCGAGATAAGTTTCAGACAGTCTGGCAGAAGGTGAAAAAAAAATACAACCACCCTGAAACTCGATACTTATCTTACTCATCGAGACCTTTTTGATCTCTGTGAGTGAAAATTAATCCTTAACTATAAGTACATTCTCCAGCTTCCCAAAGCACAAATTTCTAACATCTTTTTACGTTTTATACAAGAGGCATTACTTATTATTACTGTAGTTTGCCATTTGTTTAAAAAAAAACACTATCATTTAAATTAACGAGTTAAGTTTACACTCAAAGAACCGTCACACATTTATTTTCTAGTTATGAGTCTTTACTGCAGGCAGATCAGCGGCATCGCGTGTAACGTAGTTTTCTTTTGGCTCAACACTGAGAATGTGGCATGGTGGCATCGTCCACCTTGTCATAGCCTCTTTTTTCCCTCCTTTGTGTCCCCCTGGATGCTGGCTCTCTGAAGCTAGTTGCAGTGCGTCCACTTTCAAGAAACTTCCTGGATTGTCAGATACCTGGCACGCTGGAGAGAGAAAGGGGAGGCCAGCTGGGGATCGAGGGCTCCAAACTTGAAAATAATCGGCGATGTTCCAGCTGCTCACCTTGCGGGTTAGGAGCAGGGGCTTGGGCACCTGCCACACCTGGGTTCGAGTTTCTGCTTAGCCCCTTGTTACTGCGTAGCATTGGCCAAGTTATCGAACTTATTCGAGTCTCAGTCTCCTCGACTGTAAAATGGGCATAGTACCACCTAGGGCACCAACTTGTTTGGGAGGTTAATATATCTAAGCCCTTGACACGTGCATACCAGGAGTGGATGTTGTCACTGCTGCTCCTTGACCTTCTTTTGTCAAGACCCAGACTCAACACACAGAAATGAAAGGAGCGGCTACTAGTACCTGTGTCAGGATTCCTTACAGCAGAAGAGTCTGCCTCGTTCAATGTGCGGACAGGTTGGGTGGAGGAGAACTTGTGATCGTGGGGAGACGGGACAAAGAGATTCTGCCCATCCCTGTCTGTCCGTCCAAAGACTCAAAGGCCACTACATTTGTCCCATCCTACTTTTATATTAAGAGGGCTGCGTGTGTAACCACTTGGGAAGAAATACAAAGGAAATTTGTGAGTGCAGAGAACGTGACCACCTGTGCAATAAATAAAAGACACAAGAGTAAAGTCAGGTAGTTTGACAAAATGAACTTTTTTTTTTTTTTTTTTTTGAGACAGAGTCTGGCTCTATTGCCCGGGCTACAGTGCTGTGGCGTCAGCCTAGCTCACAGCAACCTCAAACTCCTGGGCTCAAGTAATCCTCCTGCCTCAGCCTCCCAAGTAGCTGGGACTACAGGCATGAGCCACCATGTCCAGCTTATTTTTTTTCTATATATATTTTTAGTTGGCCAATGAATTTCTTTCTATTTTTAGTAGAGACGGGGTCTCACTCTTGCTCGGGCTGGTCTTGAACTCCTGACCTTGAGCAATCCTCCCGCCTCGGCCTCCCAGAGTGCTAGGATGACAGGCGTGAGCCACCATGCCCAGTCCAAAATGAATTTATTTTAGTTTCTTTCCAAGAGAAGATGCATGTCTATAATACCTTTTTTTTTTTTGCACAGAGCTAGAAGACTCAATGACTTTTTGGTCATATCTTGCACAGAAAATCTGCCAAGAGAATTAAGACACTGAGACTGCCTAGGAACCTTATATTTAAGATGCCTGGGCTGGGCGCGGTGGCTCACGCCTATAATCCTAGCACTTTGGGAGGCCAAGGAGGGCAGATTGCTCAAGGTCATGAGTTCGAAACCAGCCTGAGCAAGAAGAGCGAGACCCCGTCTCTACTAAAAATAGAAAGAAATTGGCCAACTAAAAATATACAGAAAAAATTAGCCAGCATGGTGGTGCATGCCTGTATTCCCAGCTACTCGGGAGGCTGAGGCAGGAGGATCGCTTGAGTCCAGGAGTTTGAGGTTGCTGTGAGCTAGGCTGATGCCACGGCACTCTAGCCGGGTAACAGAGTGAGACTCTCTCTCAAAGAAAAAAAAAAAAAAAGACACCTGCTACTCCAAGGGCCTACCTTTTCCACTGCCCTATTTTGTAGACAAGAAACCTGGGGCCTGCAGAGCTGGGTAACTAGTCCCAGGTGAGAATGACGGGCAAACTCCATCCTAGGGTAGGCATCCTGAACTCCCCTGGACGTCTTTCTTTCGACTACATCATCTTGACTCTCTTTCCACAGGTGGCATGTTGTTTTACAACAACCACCAAAAAATGTGAATTTCCACAGCTTCAGCCCCCTGGGTCCCTGGAGACACCAACCCTATTAACAGGGGACCTCTGACAAGCTCCTACTGTACGCTAAGCTCTGTTGTGTGCTCTTTCATTCACTGTGACAAAATGCTAGGAAGCATCAGTTCTCCGGTTTGCAGATGGGGAAACTGAGGCACAGGAAGGCTAAACCTCTCTCAGATACCATGCCTAGCAGCAGCAGGCTCTGAATACAGGGCTGCGTATAATCCACGCCTCCCCAAGTCCTGCTTCTCTGCCCTCCGTCCTTCCACCCACACTTCTCGTACCGCAGCAACTCCAGGGTGTGCGCGGCTCCCTCTCCTGCTCTCCCTCCTCCGGTAAGCCAAAGAGCAAGCCATTCACAACGGTGCCTGCGGTGGACAGTCCCCAGCGACCCGTACCCTTGCATTAGGGCCGCCCCTTGAGTATGGGCAGCACCTGTGACCAGGATGGAGTGTGGCTCCTTTAATTACGTTATGTTGCACGGCAGAAGGGATTTTGCAGGTGTGGAGTCCCTGATCAGTTAAGTGTGAGTTAATCAAAAGACAGTTTCCCCTGTGGGCCTGGCCTAATTAGGTGAGGCCTCTCCAAGAGGGGCTGAGGTTGTCCCTAAACACAGAGAGATTCTTCTGCTAGCCTGGAAGCAGCCGCCAGCCACGCCGTGGCGAGGGCCCCGCGCTATCACCGCATGGACTCAACTCCACCAACCAGCAGAGCGCTTACTAGAAGATCTGGAGCCTCAGATGGGACCATAACCTTGGCTGACGCCTCAATCACGGCCAGGTGAGGCCCTGAGCGGACGACGCAGGTTCTCACGCCTGGACTCCACAGAAACCGTGAGACAGTAAACAGGTGTTGTTTTAAGCTGTTAAGTTTGCCGTCATTTGTTACACAGCAAAGGGAAAATCAAGGTGCACACACACGTGTGACATCGTGCATCGTATATGACAGGGCTCCGCAGAGGCAGGCTGTGTGTGGCGGGGACAGCAGTGGCTCTGACAGGCCTGTTCCTGAACTAGTGCTCTAGCTCTGGAGCACACTAGTTCTATGACCTTGAGAAGGTAACATGTCTCTCTGAGACTCTGTTTTCTCATCTGCAAAATGGGTATGATAACAGCACCCACGTTACAGTGTTGTGGCGGAGACGAAAGGAACTAACACACAGAAGGTACCGGACCCGGTGCCTGGCACACCACGGACAGTGAAGAAGGTGAGCTTTCGCTGTTATTCAAATACACATCCCTGTTCACGGGGCCTCAGTTTACCTATCTGCAACAACAAAATGGGTGGAGCGGAAAGGCTCTGAGCCGCCTTCCTATCCTGATGCACTCACAGAGCCTGTGCCTAATGACTGAGCCAGCCCTGGTCAAAGTCTCTGTCCCTCTCCCCACCCACACGCAGAGCAGGTACTGCCACGCCACCAGCTCCCAAGCCCTGCGCTGGCACATCTGAAACCAGGACGCTGAGGTTTTTGACCGAGTGTGTACAGGGGTGGCCACGTTCAGATAAGCACATCCTGCTTGGTGTTTGACAACCAGTTATAGGCACAGGGGACACCTGGCAATGGCTGACGGCACCGCCCACACCCCCGCGTCTCCTGACCCACCCAGCTGCTCCGGCCTCCCGAGAATGGAGCTTGGACTAGTGCATCGGCCAGACAGAGAGAAGCAGCTCGAAGTCAGCCGAACACTGTCGCTAACGAGTTTTATTTTAGCTCCCGTCAATCCAAACCTTTATTCTTGAATTAAATAATTCTCTAAGGACTTTTCCAGGCCTGCAAATATTTCCTCCTAATGATTCTAGCCCGGCACCAAGCACACTTTGACTTTCCCCACGACTGGAAGGCTTTGAACTTTGGCCACAGACCCCGCCCCTCCCCCTCCACCGATCCCCACCCCACCTAGATGTTAAGTACTGTACTTGGAAAAAAAAAAAACTCTACATCAATGCCTTCTAATCCTCTCGGCTAAACGTGCAACGACAACTGAAGATACACACTGTGGAATGACCCAGCTGTACCTGCCGGGGTGCAGGTGTGTCGCAATCACGTAAAGAGGTGGATTCTAGCCTCACAAAGCTCAAAGCTCCACTCTGATCAAAGGTAACTCTTCTAAGAGACGATCGCACGTGATGAGACAGCACGTCCGTATCTCAAGTCGGACAGTGCAGTGGTATAAACGACAGCAAATCTGAAATACTGTATGCTTTCCTTTCTAAAGGTGTATTTTCAGAGGTACTGCAATAAACATTAATAAACAACACTTATTGAGCCGCTACTATAGACCTACGGGACATAGCACACTAGTTACTGCAGCTGCTGAATACAACCGAGACAGGGCCCTCAAACACAAAGTTGCACCGTGGTCCAGATACTATGCAATGCACCTTCCCCACGCAATTCCATCTTGAAATTTCTTTCTCCCCCCGCCCTGCATTCTTTTCTTTAAATCAACTAATAATAATTATATATATTTATAAGGTATGTGATATTCTGATATATATCCATACACTGTATAAGTATTAAATCAAGCTAACTAACGTATCCACCACCTCACCTACTTACCATTTTTTTCTGTGTAGTAAGAACAATTCAAATTTCCTATTTGAGCAATTTTGAAACATATATTATCATCAACTGTGTCATGCAATAGATCACTGAAACCCATTTCTCCTCTGTCCTGGAATTTCTTAAGCCTGATTCACACTGTAATGGGCCTGGGAATCAAGGTATGCTTTGAGGAAAACTCAACTCTAAAACCAGGACATACCTAAGCTCACCGTACAAACTAGCAAAACACTCTAAGAGGAAATATTTTAGGAATACGCCCTGATGTCGCAAGAAAAGACGCCCCGAAGAGCACTATTCCCGTATTTCCCGGCGGCTGGTTCTCTGGTTCTGTCTCCTCCCTGGGTCAAGGCCAAGAAAAGTGCTCTGGAGTCAGACTACCCGGGATCCAGGCCTACCTGTGTGGCCTTGGGCAAGTCACCTACCCTCTCTGTGCCTCAGACACAACGGCTATCAGCTGGATATAACAATAGGTGCTTCCTTTTGGGGTTTTGGTGAGAATCAAATGAAGCAATTTCTGGAAAGCACCGTGTCTGGCACGTGGCTCTCGGGGAACATGAGCCATCACGGTCCCATTACTAGTGGCTGGCAGATGCATTATAATGGGAGCCACGGGGCGAGTTGTTTGGTTTTTATTTTTACATTTGTAACAAAATTTCAAAATAGAAATTCTGAAATTGTTAATTTGGGGAAAACAGGATTATTCAATTACAGTAACAAAACATCTTTTACTATTACTAGAAAACCACTACATTATCCCTGTCTAACCACAGTGAGGTCAGAAGGCATTATTTCTTTTTTTCTTTTCTTTTTTTTTTTTTTTTTTGAGACAGAGTCTCACTCTGTTGCCTGGGGTAGAGTGCCGTGGCATCAGCCTAGCTCACAGCAACCTCAAATTCCTGGGCTCAGGAGATCCTCCTACCTCAGCCTCCCGAGTAGCTGGGACTACAGGCATGCACCACCATGCCCGGCTAATTTTTTCTATATATTTTTAATTGGCCAATTAATTTCTATTTATAGTAGAGACGGGGTCTGGCTCTTGTTCAGGCTGGTTTTGAACTCCTGACCTTGAGCGATCCACCCGCCTCGGCCTCCCAAAGTGCTAGGATCACAGGCGTGAGCCACCGCGCCCGGCCTGGCATTATTTCTTTCATACAGTGGAGGAACTCGAGATTCGGAGGGTTTAAGATGCTGGTATGCAGGCCACTAACAGAGAGTTGGGGACTGAAACTCGGGTTTGTCTTAGTTCAAAGTCAGGTCTTTATCACGACATGTATTTTTAAAGGTAACCTGGTGTACAAAAGAGAAGAAAGACCTGGAAACCACATACAAACTAAGCAGAGCTCAGATTCCCTATAAAACACAATCTTGCACTTACGCCATTAGTATAGCGCTTTCTGAGAGCTGAGAGAAATACAATGCGAGCCACATGCAGAATCTTAAAGTTTCCAGTAGCCACATTTAAAAACGGTGCATTCAAACAGGTGAAATTAATATTGCATGTATTTTATTTAACCTGTTATTTCTAGAATACTATCATCGCAACGGGAATCAACATAAAATTGTCGATGACCTATTTTGCTCTTTTTATAATACTGCCTACTAAGGCTTTAAAACTCAGCGTGTTTCCCATTCACGGCACATCTCAACTAGACTAGCCGTATTTCAAGTGCTCAGCAGCCACACGGGGCCAGTGGCCACGACACTGGACGGCACAGTGCTAGTCGCTCTTTGCAATGGCAGTTCACGCTAAACGACGCTAAAAGAAATCGCTCGTGTCAACTGGCAGCAACACTGAAGTATTCGCCTGGCAGACCTGTGATCTTGAGAGGACCCAAGCCGTTGGCCTTTTTCCCTTAGCTACACTCCGACATCACAGTCTCAGCTGCAAAGACTCGACAGCTCACCTCCGATGCAGGACGCTCAGCCCTGGTCCAGGGCGCTCTGGCTCGCACACATCTTTTCTTGGGGTCGGTGAAAACCCCACATGGGAAACAGAGGCAGAGCACAGAAGAGAGCTCCACAGCCGAGACAACCATGCAACAAACGGGTGATTCTTTTCCCCCCTGTGCTTGTGGATAATCGAGGAAAACAAGCCTTTGTTTGCTAAATAGAAATAGCCTGGCTGTGAAACTCTTTGGTAAGGGCGGTAGGGCTCAGCTGGGGTTCTCATTGATTGCCTGTCTGACAGCGATCTCTCCTGTGGGGAGGACACACAGCCCAGAAATGAACATTTAATGGAGAGAGGAATCGGGAGGATTGTTGAATGACTGAGTGATCTCTGAGAGCAAAGCATCCCAAGGAAAGAGGGAACCAGCTCCAGAAAAAAGGGCCAGTTGTCCGGAGAACGGCGCATAACCTGGGAAGCCTGATACCTAGGGCCGTGGAGATGAGGACTCGGTCTCCTTCTTTTCCTCTTTCCTTCTCCCCTCTCTCTCCATCACTTTCTTCGTTCATGCACTCAGCAACTACTCAACCTCAGCTCTGAGCACAGAGAAGGACAGATACCATCGCCAGCCTCAAAGGCCTTAAAAGTCAGCCATCATCAAGCACGAGCCAGCGAAGTCTGTGCTTCCAGGACGGGCGGGGCACACCAAACAGCAGAGGAGGGGAGCAGGAAAAGCGGGAGTAAGGAGAAGGGTATTTTGTGGAAGGAGGCTCATGTATGAAAGGCATGGCGGTGTAGAGGGAGCTGGCGGGATCGGGTCCTGGCACGGCGGAGGGAAAACAGAGGATAATAAGCTCTTCTGGAACGGGCAGAGGCCAATGCATGACCGGCAACAATGCCATCCAAAGGAATTTGATTTGAGCGCCCAAAGGCCAGCCTGGCACCCAGAATCTGTGAAATGGGCACACGAGAAGGCAAAGTGCGTATGGGCCTGACACGCTTCCATACGCAGCAGAAAGGCCAGGAGACACAAGGCCGGGAGGGAGGGGCCTCCTCGGCTGCTCAGGTTCAGCGCGATTGAGCTTGGTCTCGCCTGCCATGCTGGGCCAGGAGAAGACACTGGCCAAGCAAGACTGAAAAGCCAGGGGACAAGTTAAGTGCGTGTCTTCACCATGAGGTGACCAGGGAAAAGCCAGCTTCAAGGCCCAGTGGAAAGAAAGACTGGCTGGGGCAGGCTGACCCAGGAAGAGCCTCAGAGAACAGATGACCACACGCCTCCGGTGCGGAGGACCGAGTGCGGGATGCCATCTTCGGCTAATTAAGGGGCTCCAGGCCCGATCTGATGTTGGCTGCAGATCACCGGAAGGGACAGTGCTGATGGCACCACCAGGCAGGTACAGGTTTTCAAGCACGCGTTTGGAGTGCTGGAACTCAGAGCCGAGGAGACTGCAGAGAAGGTCGCAGAGCAGGTGGGGACGGGAGAGAGGAGAAGACGGGAAGGACTCAGAAATCCTGAATGCCCACACGTTCCGAATGCCTTTTTGAGAATAGCCCGCTGAACACAGGGACAGAAGAATGCCAGATGCTGAAAAGATGGGGCAGGGTGAGACAGTCTACTCCCGGAATGGTTGGCTCTTACGTACAAACTGAAACGCTCCCCACTCACCCGGGCCACAAAAAGGTGGAAATGAAGTCGAATCATCAAAGTTGAATAAAGTTGTAAAGGGGCAGAGTTAAAAAGATTTATAGAACTTTTAGAGCACATCCTTTCACCTACACATTAAATGGGAGAGGAACGGGATGCCAGCAACATTAAGTGTGTTGCCCAGCGCCACCCAGTGAACCCATGGCATTATTCAGACAAGAATGTCAACCTTCTCATACCAAGCTGTTCCTTCATTCCCACCTTCCATCAGGAAATCTTTGCTAATTACATGCTAGTGACGCAAAGGAGGGTTAAGAAGCCTGGGCAAGGTTGGGAGGCCTGCTTGAGATCAGGAGTTTGAGATCAGCCTGGGCAACACAGTAAGACCCCATCTCAAAAAAAAATGTAAAAATTATCTGGGTGACGTGGTGTACAGCCGTAGTCCCGGCTACTCAGGAGGCTGAGGTGGGGGGATCGCCTCAGCCCAGGAGTTCAAGGTTGCAGTGAGCTACGATCACACCACTGCACTCCAGCCTGGGTGACAGCGAGATACCCTGTCTCTAAAAAAAATAAGAAGCCAGTCAAGCTCCCTGCCCTCGGGAAGCTTCTATTAAACAATACGGAGGCAAAAAATCAGGTAGTGGAAAAGTAAGTAAAAGTGGTAACTTGCACAACCTGAGTTTGCTAGAAGAAATAAAGTAGGTGATATGATAAAGAGTGCCTGGGTGGGGGTTCGGGGGAGACATGTGGATAAAGACATGAGGCCACCTCGGCTGTCCGCTCTGAGACATTCATGCTAAGGTATGGGTGACAAAGACACCCAGGCAGGGGTGAGCGAGGACCCTGATGCCAATGCCAGCTGAGTCATCAAAACACAAGCCCTTGTCACTGCCCTTCCCCCCACCCCCCCAGCAACCAGAACTTTCCATACATGGTACAGGCAGTGGAGACACAGTCTTCCTCTCAATCAGAGAAGCAAACACGAAAGCACCCCAAACTAAACGACAGATGAACTCAGATTGAAAGATGAAAACATCCCATCTCTGGATTTCCCTTTCAGCCCACAGACTATACTCCAAAAAAAAAAAAAAAAAAAGTAAACGGTGATCACAAATCCAGGTATGTTCAGTCGGGGAAGGGAAGCTGGAATGTGGAAATACACTGATGCAAAGGACTTCGAAATGAAAAGAAAAACTCCACCCGACTGCAAATCAGCAGAAACTCAGAGCGACGTCTATAAAAGATCTCCTTCCTGATTCCGTGTTTTCAGAAAACTGTAAAAGGCTGGAGCGCATCCAGGGCAGGGCAAGCAAAATGATTAAGAGGATGGAAAATGGAGCCTCCGAGGAAAGGTTAAAAGGGTTATGATGGTTTAGCCTGAGAAAGAGAAGGCGAAGGGGCGACTTAATAACGGCCTTCAAGTGTATGACGGGTTATTACAAAGGAGATGCCAACAAGTTATTTTCTATAACCAGAGAGGACAGGGGAAATTGTTTCAAATTGCGGCAGGAGAAAGAGAGCGAGCGAGGGAATGCAACCAGACGCACGGGTAAGTTCTTGACCAGATCAGACCACACAGCAAGGGAGGCCGGAGAATTTCTTTTTGCTGGAGAGCTCTGCACACCGACAACCCATTCTCCTTGATTATAAACAGCCCACCTTGAGCAGCGAGGTGCAGTCGACACCAGCTGACCTGCAGCCGTCCTTTCCGTGATATTTCAACGTTTGGCTCCCAAATGCAGTAAAGGTTTACCAACATTCCATCTCCTGCCTTGCGAGAGGTAGACGAGAAGAAAAAAAACATCAAGACCTAGTGAGCTCCACAGGATGGGTTTACCAATTATGCTTACAATGCGAATCAATGGATGCAACTTTCCTACCAATTTTTCTTTAAACAACAGCAAACCTAAGCAAGGGAGAAGGAGCCCTAAGTAACATGATTATGACGAGAAGGGAAATCAGCCCAAACGCAAAACACCCTCAGGTCCCTATTCCGCTAAATTACAGATTAGGCGTAGGACTGCCACGTGCGCGTCCTAAACTCAAGCTGAACGAAGGCCTTGCCTTCCCTGAAGAAGAGGCATTCGCTGCGGAAGGCTCAAGAACCAACAAACAAGGTAATCTCACACTATCTCTGCTGTGTCCCCAATCACCCAAAGGGCCGAAGGCGGCTCTTCTCACTACTCCACGCTGCTGCGTTTGCCGCCTGGCTGGATTTCAATTGACACTGCTCTGTATGTATTTTTCCCCCCCAAGTTGGGCCTATTGGGGTTTTATAAAAAATTGAAACTCCACATCAGGCTGTTGGTCTCTGCTTGGGCTGTGATGAAAAGTAGCGGATGATTTACACTCCTAGAGAAAAGTGGGCTTGGCACTGGCTCCCGGCAGGGGTGAGGATTCTTAAAGCCAGATAAAATTTAAGATAGGAGGGGAGGAGAACAGGTCCTGGGGCAACTTTGGCCACAGGGGCACTCGGATCTGTGGTCCCGAAAAGTGATTCTGAAGAGCAAGTTCTGGTAATCTTGTGAAAATCAAGTGATAAACCTCTGTTGGAAAATAGGTATTTCCACTTTAATTCCAGAGAATCCTATGACCATACTGCCCCAAATGGTGGCACAACTCACCACAGGTAGCTGTTGTAATGGCTTATGATTACGTAAAAACATAAAAGGCCGTTCCTCAGCTGAACTCACCTTTCAAACGCTCCACAGCTACACTGGCTAGTGGCTGCCTCAAGGGACTGCACAGGTAAAAGAGCATTTCTACTGTCGCAGAACGTTCTGTCGGGCAAGCTCTCTTCTAGAACGCGGAGGGCTGAAAGACTTGAGAACTCAGCCAGATAGTCTTACAGGTGTGTGGAAACCAAGGCCCCCATGGAGAATGTGACTTGCCTCAACAGTTCACTGTCGCCCCTCCACCAGCCCCATGCCAGACTGAATTACAGAAACCTAAGGGAGCTCAGAAACCACTGAGTCACGAGGGCCTTGGGAAAGACTAAAGAGGGAAGTGATGAACTCAAGGAATCTGACAGGTGGAACAGAGAAGGGCGTAAAGCTCTTCCCGGTGAAAAACACAGCACGAGCAAAGGGAAGCACTGATCATCCCTGGGGGCTTATGGGTCAAATTGGCTAACGTTTTAGAAAAGTCTAAGGAAATATGGAATAAAAGGGTAAACTGAGGCTTAGTTTGTTTTTTTGTTCTTGATTTAGGGTCTCGCTATATCACCCAGGCTGGTTGAGAACTCCTGGGCTCAACAGACCCTCCAGTGTCTGTCTCTTCAGTAGCTGGGACTGTGGTTGTGTGACACCCACGCCCAGTGATGCCTGATTTTTAAGGTTCCTGTTTTAGGTACCTATTGCTTTGTAACAAATTACCCTAAAACTTAGGGGACTTAACATAACAATTTGACTTTTTTTTTTTCTTTTCCAAAATTCTGGGGATTGGCAGGGCTCAGCTGGGTGATTCTTCTTTGGCTAGAGGTCACTTCTGCAATTGCATCTAGCTGAGAGCTTGTCTGGGCCTCCACAATGTGGGTCCCTCAGTCCCTTTCCATTTGTCTGTCTCTCTCACCCCCCTCCCCTCTCCCCATGTGGCCTCTTGTCAGTTAGCTATCTAGCCAGAGCTTCCTCCCACTAGGGCAAGCAGGTTCTCAGAGAACGAAGGAGAAAGCCAGGCCTGAAACCGGCACCACGTCGCTTCCACTGCATTCTGCTGCCCAAAGCAAGCGCCAAGGGCTGCCCGGAGTGAGTGTGAGAAGGCACAGAGACTCCACTTCGAGATGAAGGCAGTGTTTCCACTTTTAGTCCATCTCATTCCCTGCATTTCAAGCGAGGGAATTTGTACTCGATTTAGTACGAAACAGGAAGCAAGACAATAATGCAATCAGAGTTGTGCTTTAGGGAGAATAATCAAATTCTGGCGAGCGAAGTAACAAAAGCAGTGTATACAGAGATGTTAGGTGGTTATGAGACCATGTGTTATGATGTTAGGTTAGTATGATGTAACAGTAGAGTCAGGTATCAGAAGGAATGGGGACGTCACAAGAGTTACTACATAGATAAAATCAACTGTTATGAGCACCTACGATTGAAGGCACCCAAGAGAAACTGAGTCAACATTTCAGATCACAGTAACTAAAGGAATGATGCATTATTTATGTAAAAGGGAAAAGCTGGCTTAGTAAAAATAAGTTTTAGTTCTGGACCAATTGAGAAAAACCTCCACCTACAGTTAATGTTCAGATTCAAAAAGAATAATGACACAGCCAACCGGCCGGTCCGCGTAGACGCCAAACGTACAGGCAAATGTACCTTAAGTGCTTTTTAACCTGGTTTCAATCATCACTTGCAATTTTTAAAATTCTGCTGAACAGGTAGCTCCCCGGAATCAGAAAGTTAAACATTTACCATTAGCAAGCCATTATTTGGAAAGCTAAAACTATATACCAAATTATAGGGTATAAGAGATGCTTAGCTAACTGAAACTTGGCCAAAATACTACGATAAATGCAACCAAATACCAGCCCAGAATTCTGATCAACCATTGCTTCCCACAGCCTTTGTTTTTACACCCTTTATGAAATAAGCGTTATCGATATGATCCTTTCAGAAGTTTTTATACTGACTGAAGTACCATTAATGGCCAATTAATGTACCAATAATGGCCAGTACCATTAAGATGTCCAACGTCAAGCTAGTTGAGATTTTCAGAAGAACTGCCCACTCCAATTCGATATTACTATTCTGAGTTCCTACTTCACGCCACGCACCAGGGCCATAGCAGAGAACATGATAAACAAGGTCCCCCGTGTTGTTGGAATTTACATTCGGTGGCAAGATTCAAATGATAAGCAAATCCATCTGAGATCTTTTCAGCTAATGACAAATGGTGTGATCAAAGTCAAATGGGGAGTTGGGATGGTGACGTGCGTGGCGGTCCGTCTGTGGGTACTACTTTGGCTAGAATAGTCGGGGCGGTACTCAAACTGCCACATGGAAATTAAAGGGCAACATGCCATTGGCATCTGCAGGCTGGTTCTAACCCACCGATTTCTTAATTCCCTTCTTTTAGGTGTCTTCTGAGTTCTTTAGAAGGGAGGTCATTTCAAAGTTTTGAAGCTATAAGGAACCAGAGAGGAGGTGGGGTAGAGAGGGCATGTAGCTATTTTAGAAAGCCTAGGAAATAAGCAATTTATAATCCTTCTATTGCAACTTACCAATAGCTGGAAAAAGAACCCCAAAAGCTTCCCGTGGAGCACAGCACCCCTTTATCCATGCATGTTAATTAATCAGAGCCCACGATACATGAGGTGCAAGCTCTTGCCTACAGAGATTCTAGCCACAGAGCACTTGAGAGTCGAGCTCTCCATTTTTATTTTTTACATTTCAAAAAATCTTCCTGGTAGTGTTTATTATTCCAGTTATGACTGTCATCATTCTTCCAAGCATCATCCGTACATCTGTCCCCATTGGAAGACGTATAAATGCAACAGAAAGAAACTGGGAAAAAAAAAACAACCGGTATTCTATCTAAAATGTGTTTTCTCTAACCATACTCATGAACAAACGCAAACACAGGACAAACAGATTCAGAGACCTTCGAAGGTATACAAGATTGGTTTCAATAAAAACAATGTACCTGAACAACAGTTAAATGAGCAGATCTGCTTCCAGAATCTTTTTTTCTTTTCCAGGCACACCCAGGGTATGTCTTTAACAGAGCCTGATACTTCAATGAGAAACCGAGGTGCCAATGGTTTGTAGGCAAAATTAACGTTAAATACTTCAAAGGACTGGACAAATAAGTCAGCAGCAAAAATTTTATGAGTTCACTTCCTTCAAGGGAACTCAGAGAGCAGGATTTTATTGCTGTGAATTCTAGTCACCCTTACTACCCCTCAGCATCTGTTTGAAATATGTAGTAGACAATTGCTTTTTTGGCTGTGACTCAGGTGCTTGGAACACAGGACAAACAGACTACTGTATATAAGCTTTCCTCCGGCAATGAAAATTTTTATTAACTCTCTTGCACAGCGGACGTGGCGGCCGCCCAGTGCCCAAGATCCGCGGCGTTATCAAGGAATTTAGCTAATTATGAATTCCGGTGGCCGAGCATGGGTGACCACGTCGAAATCCGTCGACTGTTTTCTCGCATCTCAGAAGAAGCAGGGAGAAAACAACAACAACAGCGCTCTGCCTTCCGGTTAGTTCGTCACTCGTATGTGCAAAATTCCAAGTTAAATATTACATATGAGCTTTCTGGATAAATATGTCAGTCTTGCCACGAGGGCCAGCCAAAGCAAGCAGGTCCCACGGTTCAGAGCAGCAGAGTTTTCATAGAAGCTACGCACTGGCCTAGTTTTAATCAGTTTTTAAAAATTTTAGCCCATGACAATAGGAAAGTTAGAAAGCAACCCACAGAGAATGTGAAGAAAGGGCTCTCTCATCCTCACCATGGTGACAGTAAGAAGATCCAGGGCAACCGTCTGCCAGACTGGACATGCGTCTGTCTGTAAAATCCTGTACAGACGGAAGCTAAATCCTAACACCCATCAGCTCAACCCCCAAATAAAGAAATACATAGGCTTGGTCCAAAAGTAAAGAGCAGCCCATCCCAAATGACTTTTGTTCCATGGAAGGGCTACAAAAAAACACACATGCCTGCAAACTTGGAAGGCTGTGCTCAAGGTAGCAAACTCACCGCTGACTGCACAGAGGAACACACTCTGCTAGAAAGAATGGTATGAGAACAGAAACCACCTCATTAATTCCCAAAGACTAATATATTTATGTAGAAAGTCTGTTCACAAAAGGGGAAATATTATTTTTATCAAAATGTTTTATTTAAGACTACTTCACAAGGGAGTGCAAATTATTTTTTAGAGACCTGTTTTCTCGTAACAAATCTACTGATCATTTCTTTCTTTAAGTGAATAAAGCTTACCTTCTGCCTTCTCTTGGATGCTAAGACACGCTTTATCATACAGCCAGCAGCAAACTTCCTTTAAACTTCAAACTCAAATGCCCCCTCCTCCTACCCTTGGCCCATTATACTTGTGAAATGATTTGCCTCCAGAATTATTCATATAAAGCAAAGGAAAAAGTGATTTTTTAAGATGACCAGAATAACAACTGTTTTCTTCTTCCTTAAACCAATTTACATAGCTTTTTTTCCTAGTTATCCCAAAATGCAGATTCTTCAAGGAATATTTCAGGCATTTTAAACGGAAAGTGAACTCCCATGAATTTTGGCAAAAATAATGGAAACAAGAACTGAAACAAAAATATCCAATAAAACACTTTCCCTTTCCTGAAAGGGATGGAAAGGAAATAAAACACACCCTGAAAAGAAAATGATTTTATAAAACGTTACTAGGAATAGCTTTCACCAAATTGAAAGCTATTTTTTGGTTAAAAAAAAAATCAAAACCTGTTTCCCAGAATGACTTCTCTAAAAATCATCAGCACCTCACAAATTTTTTTATTTTTTGCTTTAAAGAATGTTAAACTCATTTGAGCTTTCTTTATATTCGAAAAATTAAGAAAGGAGGCCAATTCTGCCAAAAGGCATTTTTAATCATTTCAAACAAAAAAAAAAAATAAGTCACAAAGGACTAACCAGACATTTCAAAAGTGGTAATACTTTTTTCTTAAGTGTGAGAACTGGTTTCGCTATATAAAAATCTCTATTGAAATGTTTGTTTTAACTAATGCATACCTTCCTTCCATGGGAGAAATTTCTTCAGAGACAGAAGTTTCTTGTCTTAATGACTGGTTCTAACCCCTCATCTTGCCTTAAATTTGCCATGTGGTCCATGTAGACAAACTAAAGGAGATGGAGGGGGTAGGTGTTGATTCAAGCCAAACAAAACAGGAATAAAAAAAAATTCGGCTAGAATAGTCTAGACATCACCCACCCTAGAGGCATCCAAGACAATCAGAAAGCCACGAGGACTGCCATGAGCCACTTGGACGTCTGTGCAAAAGTCACAGGTGAGACAGGCAATAAGGCTCCACTGGTCACGGGTCCAGGGTCGTAGAATGAGAAGCAACACTGTTGTCAAGCAACTGGCGTAGCTCTTGGCAACAGGAGTACCATGTTTGACCAACTGGTCTCAATCTTCCACTTAGCAGGAAAACAGAGGACTAAACAAGACTCACTGGATTGTCTGACATTAAGAAAACAATTAAAGTTCCCAAAAAGAATGACTATAGGTTATGACATTACCCCAATTCTGGAGAGCAGGAACATCTCAGGAGAAGCAATACTCCGAGAAGTATTTAAGAAGAGCCGGGCGCGGTGGCTCACACCTGTCATCCTAGCACTCTGGGAGGCCGAGGCGGGAGGATCACTCAAGGTCAGGAGTTCAAGACCAGCCTGAGCAAGTGTGAGACCCCTGTCTCTACCAAAAATAGAAAGAAATTAATTGGCCAACTAAAAATATATATAGAAAAAATTAGCCGGGCATAGTGGCGCATGCCTGTAGTCCCAGCTACTCCAGAGGCTGAGGCAGAAGGATTGCTTGAGCCCAGGAGTTTGAGGTTGCTGTGAGCTAGGCTGACGCCACGGCATTCTAGACCAGACAACAGAGTGAGATTCTGTCTCAAAAAACAAACAAACAAAAAAATATTTAAGAAGAGGACCCAACACGTAGCCACTCCTTCCCACACTTACCACCTGCCGTGTACTGTGAGCAGGGCGACGCACAGACACAGGAAGAGAAGGCAGCCCTGGCCCTCAAGAAACTTACAGTCACATGGGAGGAAAACACAAGTAAAGAGAGGCGACACAAACCACAAAGTGACAAGCGCCGCCGGGGGACCATGATGGCACCATGCATCATGAATGTCACGCCTGGGGACCTGTCAGTGCCCCCTCTCTCCCAAAGACTCACACACAGTTCCGTTCTTTAAACTTTTCTTGAACCCTCTGCGTAATTATACACCAAATTTGGCAACCCTCGCTAATTCTGAAAGGCACTCCCTGGGAATTTAGGAAAAGTTTAAACAGCTTGTTTACATGTGTTTGGCCCATCTGTTTCAACAAAAAGTTTATTTTAATAGGAGCAACTCTTGGGTGCAAGCTCCTTTTGTGCTGAAGACCACGACTGACCTCTTTACCCAGCTCTGTTGCCCTGATCCGCATTCTAAATCTCCTCTCTAAACAAAACTCGAATAACAACTTTTTATGATAAATGCTGAACACCTCCAAGATGACAGTTGCAAAATAAACTCGACTTTTATAACCAGGAAGCCTTCTAAACATACAGAAAATACTCTTTTTTATGCTGTTCTCTTCTTAAAAAAAAGAAAAAAGAAAGCAAAACCACACACAAAGAATTTTCTTTTGTGTGTGTGTGTGTGTGTACATGCACACGTTCCTGATGGTCCTTCTGAAATGTGTGCATTCCCATCATGCCCCGGTGTCTTCCAGCCCCGTGATGCCCTCACTTCTGATTGTGGAGATGCTGCTGAAGTGCACAGGGTATTTACTGATCCGGTTATCTTGTTCTGTGACAGGCAGAATCAATCAATCAAGAGGCTGGCTTTGCACTTACATATTCCAGGCACATCTCCGCACTTCAGGATACGAGATCACAGTGTTATCCAGCCAAATTTGATCAACAAATGCAGTTCCCCTGTGCCACAGCAATCTCAGATGAAGATGTTATTATGTGGAACTGAGCAAAGTGATAAAGACATACAGCGGAGCTTGGAGGAGCCCGGCTGGACCTCACTGACAGCTTTTATATACCGAGGCGGTGATGTCCCCTTCCTTCCAGATTATAAAAGTTCCCTTGATTGGAAGAAAATCACGCTGCACATACACAGGTGACCCCTAAACATTGCATTTCTTCATCTGCAACTAAAATCCTCAAGGAGGAAGCAAGACATATTAGTACATAACATTGCAAGCAAAATCCTTTAATAAGACAGCAATATCTAAAGCTTAAGAGAGCGTGCGTGAATTTTCACAGAGCACTTCTGATGGTCTGTCGTTGCTGTACTATTACGTGTTATAACTATTTGGTGAAAGCTAATGTCGGAAAGACAGAATGCATGGTTGCATCATTTAATCAGAGTTGCAAACAATTTTCTCAATATCGCATCCATGACATTGTATGCAAGTTGGTGTCAATGCTTTAAATGGATCTCAAAAAAGTCTAAGAGAATCTCTTATTGTGCCAATAGCTTTTACTTCACTACTGCCCTGCAGTTATTTTACATTATTTAATCCCAAATCCCATCTTTTGGATTCTACCTTCCTCTTGCATTTTAAATCTTTAATGGAGCCTTTGGCGGTCCATGGGTACAATGATTAGATATCTGCAGAGAGAAATTGAAAAATTAATCATCGTTTCCATTTTATATTTTTGTATAACACCAAAAATGACTTACTTGGAGAGCTAACTTCTACCCTCCTGCAATATGTTCCCTAACATTGCAAATGCTAAGAATGATTTCAGATAAAGCATGTCCAAAACAGAGCCAGTAAACAGCCTTAAGTTATTCTTTGAGATTTGTGTTCTGGGTTTTCATCCACGTTTCATTTCAAATCATTTTAATTAAAACGTATTTATTGATAGAGGTTTGCTACATGTGGTCTAAGACCAAGGCAAAAGTACCCCAAGCTAATCATAGAAATGATGTTAAAATTGTTTATTATCCTTTTATGAATTTTCCTACTTAAATTACAGTATTTCACAACCCTACACAAAAAGTATAACGCTATCCACATGCATTCATTATAGAAATTGATACATACATTAATTTGACTTTCCTCTAAATACCTCCTTAACCACAAGGAATGAAAAAGGAAAAAAAAAACCGGCCTAAAGTCAGCTATCACAGTGTGAGTACCATCAAACTGCTAAATCTATTAACTTTGTTTTCTTTTTTTCACTATTATTAAACTGGAAAGAAAAATTCAACTGGAAAATTGTGCCTTTTCGGTTCCCTTGTCATCATGTAATAAGTATGAGAAATATATGTGCGAAGGCCAAATGGCCGGCAGACAAAACACCCACTCTAAGTGACGTGCTGTTTTCCATACCACTCAGACAAAATCAAAACAACAGAACTGCTGCAAACAAAAACAAAATAACATTTCCCATCAGCATTCCAGACAGAGAAAATTTACAGGAAAAGAAGCTGGGAAAAGACCCAGAATGAAATAACCGCTCATACCTCCACTCTCGGCAGAGCGTTTCTTCAGAGGGACAGCACTCACTTCGAACGCTGAAATGTTTAACAACTGATAACATGTTTGCCAGGGCTGGAAAACTTTTCTTTTCTTTTTTTTTTTTTTTCCATTTTTGGGCAAACATTTGCACCGTTTAAAGTGATGAAGTATTTCTATAGAACCAAGGAGCCTACTTTTTTTTTTTTTTAAACAGGAGAAACTTAAGATAAGAAAAGAAATGTAGGTTACATACAAGGGCACAGAGGTAAGTTTGTGATCTAATGAATTCTCCCTTCATGGAGAAATACAGAAGCATTTCCTGGCACCGCCATGTCCACATGGGAGGAAAGTGTAAAAACTCACTTGAAAAAGTGAGGATGATCTCCTTTTATAGCTGAGTCACTGTCATGTAACTTTATTAAGGTGTCAGCTCCCTGGAAGTTACTGGATCGGGATTTAGCCTACATGCCTGCCCATAAACTGAGGCTGTGCGCCGTGCTGATCGGCCGCATTTGACTATTTCATCAAGCCGGTTTACAGTGTCCCATCACGGCACAAGCCCATCAGCTGCACTCTTGCTAACACAATTCCTGTGTTTTGCCTGGCAGTAAATGGACGCCTCTGCCCTAGCGTCTAAACAACTCCGTTAACATTTGCCCCCGAGCGTCCCTCTCTTTGTCCAGTCCCTGTCTTCTAACAGATGTCATCCAAGCCTAATCAAGCATAAAATGGTCATAAATATTTCTTTCTGGTAGATTTCACATTCGCATTTCATGCAGGGACGTGATATTTTTCTGCTACCTCCAGGGAGAGCCTAATGCAAAAACCAGTTACTTACATTCTAGCCCCATGTTCCTTTAGTAAATGCAGAGCATGTTCTCAGTTCAAAGACACAAAAAGGCGTAAAAGACTTTATCTTCTGTCTTTTGTTTAACTGCACCTTTTTTCTTTCTTCCCCTCCCCAAAGTATGTTCATCTTACAGTTTACCCGTATGCATTACAGATGTTCCTTTGTGCCTGTGAAAATATAAAGCGAGATCTAAAATGAGACCATGTCTACCGTATTTCAGGAACTTTAGGTTTTCAACATTAGACTCTTTAATTACTTGCAAAAAAAAAAGAGAGAGAGAGAGATCTTTTGCTCAGATACCTAATTCAAATAACAAGCTATTTAAAGACTAGATAAGAGGGCTCTTCTATTTTGGTGCATTTTACGCCCGATTTTGCAACATCCTTCATCGTGTTTAGTTAAAACAATAGGAAGAATCGAATGTACAAATTTCAGGTTCATGCCAATTAGCCAGTTGAGAAAAAGAAAAGATACTCATCAGCCAGGCCCCGTTTCCAATACCTGAAACTTTGATCGAGCAGGGGAAACTACTCCAGATAATTAATCCGCCTCCTTAATGAGATAAGAATCGGTAATCAGCACAATTGTATTTATCTTCAGCAAACTCAGTAAATAATGAGTCTTAATCTAAAATGAAACTGTCCTAATAATACTTTAATACTTTCGAGGCCATATGTCTGTGTTTCTTTTGCCTATCCCTTTTGTCAAAACACAAATCTTATACTGCTATTTGGAGTAAACCGCAAAACACACAGCGGAGTATATCACAACAATGCCCCTGCCCCCAGCCCCCGCTCCGCGGAGCCTAATATTTGATTCCTGCTAGTCACATCAAGCTTTCAGGCAAATAATCTCCATTTTTAAAGTTAATGAGATATGGTCACGTCGACAACAGCTTGCAGAAACTTTTAATTTTAATTCCTGCAGGCTGCGCTGGCCTCTTTTACAGCAGCTACTGTATGAATGAGTCAAATTTGCCAACATGGCTTATGTAGACAAGTGCACACTAATTAAAAATACCCACTGGTATCGTCATTTAAATACCATGAAAATAAACTGTGAAAGTCGCTCGGATCCAGTCTCCTGGTTTCCTGGGAGTGCGCCTCTTTTGACTATAGGATGTTTTATTGCTCGCGCTGAAAACCACTTTGCATCTTTGAGGAATTTGGGGTTTTGATGTAATCGTGCAATTTGTGTTAATATTTGTTTCGCATAGGCTGTTAAGCGGGCCTCCCAGAACGACCACTAACTGAGAAAAAGCATATTGCTGAGGCGGGCGGCGAATTTCCACTCTTGATTTAGCGTCGATCTGCGCAAAACTCACTTGCACGGTGCCTTCTCCTGCCCCTCTGAGCTCAAGCAACGATCCATCCAAAATAAAAACACGGTTGGCCGGGCCAGTCTTTCTTTTATTCTTCTTGTTCAAGTTGTCATTCTTCTTCATATGTGTACGTTAAAGGCTTTTCTTCCAAACCAGAGAGGCAGGCGTGCTTCTTCACCTCAGTCCAACTACAGAATGCTGCCGTCACTTCTCTTCACCCATCCATCCATCCATCCTTCCACCAGGCCTTCCATGCATGCCTACGAACACATGTACGCTCACTTGGTTTTTTTTAATTTAAATGATTTTTGACGAGGGAATTTCCAAGTTCTGCCATTGCGGGGATGAAAGCGCGTTTTATGCAGGGTAAAATGTTGGCACCGCGAGGGGTAAAGCTATTCGTGGAGTTAAACAGGCAATTACCACTGACTAAAGCCGGAGAGACATATAGATAAATAGAAGAAATGAAGTCCCCAGGTCCCCTTCCAGAGGCCTTCATCACATTACCACCATTTTCAGATGTTAAGTCACTGTCCCCGCCGCACGGATTCCTGCCATTCCCGGGGGGACGGTATCTGAAGCGCGTGCTAACAGATGCCATCCCGTAAACAGGCGTTTTCCTCTTGTCGCCGGTCCCTTTGCATTCCCGCTCCCGGCTCTGTCATCCGCGGCTTCTCTCCGCTTTGAAGCTAAAGTACTGAGTGAGTGGTGTCATCTATTATCCAGAGTGTGCGTGGCGATTATAAATAAGAAATAAAAGTGACTTTCACGACACTGCTCTTGCATTAGCAAGAGAAAGTTGCCTTTTCTCTCTTTCCTCCTCTGTGCCCTTCATACCTGCGACCGACCATCTACCAGCAACCTGGACTCCGGGGTTTCTTTCAGAGGGAGACCCGGGCTGGGAAATGTGTCCTCCGAGATGTGAGAAGTTGTAGTGACACCCACGGGCTGGGGTCTGGGCCAGGCCTCTGCATTCTGCTTTTCTCCCTCCCTCTTTAACCCTATTTCACGGACGTCCTTCAGGACGAGTGTCTGGCGATGGGACCAGCTCTTCATTTACATTTTTCTGTTGACAAACAGAGTCCATGAATATTAATTATGCTGAAGTTTATTTGGAGAAAAGGCACTTTCTAATCCTTATCAATTATTTATTGAAAATCTCCCCCACCTAATAATCTCATTAACATTATTATACTAAGGCCAACAGCAAATACTCCTTTGATAAGTAACAACCAAGCCGGTATCCTTCCTGCCAAAGCTCATGTAGCCTCCCTTTGCTTAATCATGGATAAGGCGGCTTTTGTTTTCTGGAAGCTCTAGGTTAGTCCTCCATGTTTTCTTTCTTTCTTTTTAGTCTAAATAAAAGAAAATTCACAAACAGCACCTTTTGTTTTAAAGTTGGAAGTTTCTGATATATTACGCCAAAGGAAAAGAAAAAGAATAAAAACCTTAGAAAAACAGATACGCACCTGCTTTTAATGCCCTGTGGGTTATGCACAGAATTACTAAGTGGAAACCCCAAGGAATCAAATCCCCACAGTCCTGGGGCGTGAGTGGTCCCAGGAGAATCCATCAGGTTTGGGAATACATGTCTCAAAGAACATAATACAAATGAAGCCACATCCAATAATGGTGACACCCTACACACGTATATAGTGTTCCATTGCTTACCAAGCACTGTGACCTGTAACACTTCATTTGCTTCCCCTAATACCCCTCTAAGGGTGTGCAGGACAGTTGTTATGAACCCAATTTACAGATGAGAAAACTGAGGATAAGCAACTGCCTAAGGTCACAGAGCTAGAAGGCGGCAGGACACAGGTTTTCTCACCCTGGATTCTGCATCCCACTTTGTTGATTGCTCCTGTGTTTGCAATGAGGATTTCCTTCTACTTTCCTTCCCTCTTCTTTCTTCATTGTTGGTATTTCCATGTGTTGACTAGAATTTCATTTTTTAAAGGGCTGGAGTGTCCACTGGTGATTTGTCAGGTACTGTGATATAGAAAACTCGCCAAAGCACCAACTATCTAAAACCGAGCCTGATTTCTAGTTTATTCAGAAACTAAAGAGCGAAGAAACAGTATATAATTTCAGAGGCAAAAGGAACCCTAGAAACGCACTTGTATCCAGTGGCTTGAAGAGTTAGTGATTTGATTCAAGTGACAGGGTAAGTCACAGCAACAACACTCAAACCCAGGCTGGCTGACACCCCTGTCACCATTCCCAGACCAAATTTGCAGAGCCAGTGCATTTTGCAACCTTGAGAGATTACTCTTTTTTTTCCTTTTGGTCTGGGGGTCACCTTTTCTTCCTATCACAGAAGGAGTTCCTCATCTATTGCCTAAGATCATGAGTCAGTATCCCTAAAGATTCCTGGAAAATCGACGTGTTTTCATGGGAAGAGTCAGCCAGCAAGACCGGTGGTCAGCTTCTCGCCCTCTCTCTCAATCCCAAGGTCTGTTCTCTCTTCTCTTGAGCATGACCACCCAACCAGCCTGAGGCTACTGATAGTTTCTAGAACAGGAAGCACCGCAATAAAAAAATACATATATTTTTGCCTCAGCTCTTGCCCTGCATAAAAACACTGCAAGCACAAAGGATAGGATGATCGTTCGATGTCACATACTGGCTGTTATCCCATTATTAGTAAAACTATACATTACACACAGGAGGAGAAGGAGGCCTGACCCCAAGTTGAGATGCCACACACTCTGCTGAGAATGAAAGGCAATTTTCAAATGAGGGAGGGGAGGATGTAGGTGACAATAGGCCAGTTCTAGGAGACTATGACTATCTGGAAAGGAATTACAGAGGTTACCTCTGGCACAGCTGATAACCATGAGACATGGAGATGAGGGCTGAAGTCATCTCACCAGGGACCGCTGGCGTATTCTGGGAAGGCTAAGCTTCTTTCCCAACAGCGTTCAGGAAAGTGCGTGCTTGCAGACACAGAGACAACCACAGCGAGTGAAGCCGTATGGAATGGGGATTGAGAAAAACCAACCATGGCGGAAGAAGAAACTGGGAAGGTTTTACTGTTGTTGCTTTTGTTTTAAAGAAGAAAGAGAAAGAATAAAAAGTAATCGATCTTAAAGCATCATGTCACTAGCCGAGGAACCACCTGCTGTACAGGAACCACTTCCTTGAGCCACCATGCACGCGTGGTCGAGGACGGGGGTCGGCGAATTACTGCCCATGGGCCAAATCCAGTCCTCTGTCTTTATAAATAAAGTTTCGCCGGATCACAGCCATGCCCCTTTATTTATGTAATATCTACGGTCGCTTTCATGCAAACTGTGACAGAGACAGAAGAGACCGCAAAGCCAAAAAATTTTTACTATTTAAGGAAAATTTAAATTGAACATTTGCAGATCCCTTTTCTAGAAAGATTACTGGGAAGGGGGGAAAAACAATTCCCAATAATCGATAATAAAAATTTAGAATGGCCAGGCACAGTGGCTCACACCTGTAATCCCAGCACTTTGGGAGGCTGAGGCAGGAGGATCACTTGAGGTCTGGAGTTTAAGATCGGCTTGGGCAACACAGTGAAACCCCATTTCTACAAAAAATGGGAAAATTAGGTAGGCATGGAGGTGCGCACCTGCAGTCCCAGCTACTCGAGAGTCCAAGGCAGAAGGATTGCTTGAGCCCAGGAGTTCAAGGCTGCAGTGAGCTATGATAATGCCACTGCACTCAAGCCTGGGCAAGACAGCAAGACCCTGTCTCAAAAAAAAAAAAAAAAAAAGAGAGAGAGAGAGAAAGAAAATTAAAAAAATAGAAGTATCAGGATCTGTACTAATTTGCAAAAAAATTTTTTACATCAATAAATAAATGAATAGAATTTAAAAGTAGACATAGCCAGGCATGGCAGCATGAGCCTATGGTCCCAGCTACTCAGGAGGCTGAGGCAGGAGGATCGCTTGAGCCCAGGAGTTGGAGGCTGCAGTGAGCTGTGATTGCACCTGTGAATAGCCACTGTATTCCAGCCTGGGCAACACAGTGAGACTCCAAATATTAAAAAAAAAAAAAAAAGAAAGAAAGAAAGAAAAGAAAACAAGGGGAAGGGGAAGGGAAGGGAAGGGAAAGGAAAGGAAAGGAAACATGCATGCACACGGTCACACAGCCACACCCTACATATGCAATGGTGTTGTTAACGGTATTGGTAATCACAGGAATAAAGTTTCTGATTTCACTCATCCTCACGGATCATGGAGGTGTCCCACCATCCCCCATAAGATTGTTTCTAAATACATCAGGGGCATCCATGCAAACGTTAATCAAAGGACAAAGCCTTTATTTTGTCTGAGCTTGGTTTCTTCATCCATAAAATGTGAGGCTGGATCACCTAAGGAATTTTAGAAATCCTGTGACTCCACAGAGAAAGAATAGGAAGCAAAGGGAGCACACAACGTGTGCCCATTCTCACACACACACGCACTCTCCCTACACACCTGGGGTGGGGACCGAGTGAGGAAGGAGAAGTGAGGACCCAGGAGGCCACAGGTGCAATCAAGCTGGAGTAGATCAATGTGTATTAAAGGGACAAACTGAAGTTACTTTGTCATTCCTACGGGAGGTCTAGATTCTGAAAGAGAGGGACAGTGCCTGTGAACATAATAAAGAACTGTTAGGACAGATTGAGGTCCAGTGAAACCTGGAAAAGATCTGTCAGCCTGCAAGGAGACGGAGAAGAGGCGCCTATTCGGACTTTCAAGGCAGCTTGAAGAGCAAATATCTGCGCCACCCAGAAACGTACATCCACTTCACTTCCTCATACTGGGGGAACTGACATGGCCTGATTTTCTTCTTCGGTCCACCAAGCGTGTCTCTGTTTTTGCAATGACAACACAGATGTGGCCACGGTGACACCTTCTTGGAACGGAGGCTCCCCACCTCTCAAACGGCAGCCCCAAAGTGAGAGATTTTCACATTATGACTTTTCAGCCTTTTCCACGGTTGCCGCCAAAAGCAGATCCATCAGCTCGTTTTGCAAGGTGAGAGGTGCAGACAAACCAAACACGATCCTCTGCAGCCTGGCACGTGGGCTTCTGTGCTGACCTGGAAGGGGGACCAGCTAACACGGCAGCTGACGGGATGGCAAGGCGAGGACTCGGGGACTCCGTGTAAGCAGTCGCCTTCACAAAACGAGCCAGGAAAGGCAAAGACTATCTCCTAAACCGGAGACAAACACGTGCTTTTGCTGCTAGAGAAATGTACATAGTTTGACTTGTAGGTTATGAATCTTTAAAACTCCCACCCTAAGTCCTAGCAGACGTCTTTTGTGAGTACTATCTTTTATTTATTGTGCTGAGCAATTGTTCTTTGTTGACTACAGTGGTGTTCCCTGCAAGCAAAACAGGTGAGCCGCACACCCAGGAACACAAAATACCACTCGGGGAGCAAGGGACATTTTGTCAACAGAGCTAATCGCTCTTAAAGCAAAATGAGCCACTCTTTCCAGGCATTAAAACAACGAAAATAACCGTGGCAACTTCAAAAGGACTACCTCATTAATCAGGGAAGCTGGGGGAATGATTTCCTCAAGAAACACAAGGAACCAGAAATATTTTACCCAAATACATTTTTGTTGGTTGGGAATAGGGTTCAAGCCTGTTACATAATACTAAGAAAACACAGAAGGTATTTCCCTAGCCCTGTCGGTCTGTGACAGCTGTTTGGGACACCTGGAGAAAGATTGCCATTTAAGTTTTTTCTGGTTCCGTGGACCCCAACAGGAGGGCAATAAAGGGGAACACGTCCAACCCAAAATGGCTGTGTTTAAGCTGTCTATAAAGCATCTACTGCAACTTCACCAAGGTTTGCAGTTTATTATGTGCAGCCTCATTAATAAACCCGGATCTCCCATTTCTTAAAAGCAACACTTCCATCCCCAACGAGTCAAAGGAGACAGCCATCAGAAAAGTTTTCCACGTGGAGGTACAGGTCAGATCTTTCAAAACCCTGATGCCTTAGCTTTACTGCCTAAGAAAGCATGCTCTAAATTTCACTAGCAGAAGCACTGTCGAATTTCGGCTGTTTCTGGATCAAACAAAGGCCTTCCCATGGAAGTGTTTTAGAAACAGAAGGAACTAAGCTGGCTTTGGCCTGGGTGGGCCAGGCTTGGGTGCTCACCGGAAGGATGCAGGGCAACAGGTGGGAAGTGGGAAGCAGGTCTATCTCCTTTAGAAAAGAAAAAAAAAAAAAAAAACCCAAACTGCAAGACACAGTTGCTTAAGAGCAAAAGTGAGCACATTTGCTACAAATAAGAGCTCAACCTGAAAATAGGCTGGGGTGGAGTAATTGGTGTTTTCTTCCTGGACTCAGCAAGAAAAGATGGGTTGAAATGGAAGCATCCCGAATGAGAAAACGTTTGCGGGTACTCACACCGGGGAAGGACAGCAAGCAAAATGGGAGAAATCCTTCCCGAAAGGACTGACCATCCCCACGATAAACAAACACAGTAAGAGAGAGAGGCTGGAGCGCTCCGAAGAAGAGCTCAGGTTCTGGAGTCGGCAGATGTGGGATGAAAGCTGGGCTTGCCCAGTCACAAGCTGCGTGGACGAACTCGGGCAGCGAATTAAGTCCCTTCCTGTGCAGAATGGGGATTTTAAGAGTACTTAGCTCACGGGGTGCTTGTGAGAAAGATACGCACTACTCCGTGGGGGGTACTGGGTGTGAGTCTGGGAGAAAGTCAGCTTTCAACACACTTACCTATTATTACTGTTCCTATTACGTCTACACCGTTACTACTACTTACCTTCATAATTTCTAGCCTATGAAAATCTGTGATGATACGGATGCTTAAGATTTTCGATAAAAAGAAGAAATATACTCATTTATAAAAAACAGGACGGCCTGCGCATCCTCATGCCCCGTTGAATGTTTCCCCGTAATGATGATTTCTAAGAATTGAGACTGAACATGGAACTGCCTGGCACAGCTGGGAGAAGACTGGCGGGGGCGGCGAGGGCGGGGAACACTTGGAACAACAGCATTAATTAGAGCAAAAACTAAGAAATCTCAAACTCAGAATGTGAATTTCTCCTACAACTGTAAACACATAAAACGTGAAATTAAAATTAAGACGAAAAGTGAACCATCATATAACACGATCAACCCTAACAATTCTCACTGGTAAGCGACGTTATTGCCAGCTACTTTTTCATCGATAAAGTTCAATGGCAGTAATGGGAATAGAATTGTGTAAAATGTGAAGACACGATTTTTATGGAAAAGTCGAGAAAGGATATTCCTCAAAATGTTGACACTTGTTATCTCTGTAAAATAGGACTGCAGGCAATATAGTTTCTTCTTCTTCCTGTTTGCTTTCTTAGCTGCATCTCCTGATTTTTTTCGTCGAACGTGTAACTAATTGTGCAGTAGAAAATTCAGAATTATTTAGTAGTCAATTTCCAAATTGAAAACATCTGAACGGCACCCCAGCCTTACACAGAGCCAAGACTGAGGATTTCACTCAACTTTGGCACATGGGATATTTTGTAGACACTGGTGGGGCTAAGTGACTCTCCGGCCACCTCTGCCAGCACACTCAGCAGCCCTTCCCTAATTGTGCCATAGTCTCTCTGCCAATATTTTATGGGAGTTTTACAAGATGCACCTACAGCTAGTTATACTCACAAATTGGAGGACCTTCTAAAATTCTGGCTTTAAAAAAAAAAAAAAACAAAACACCTTCTTTCCCCCTGTTTTAATTCGTCAGAAACTTCCCCAGCCTTCCAGAAATCAACATAGGCCACAAGAATCAAATATTAGTTCAGACCAGAACCCAAAAAGGAGACTCACTAGACGACAGCCTAGGGAAGCTATTGATTATATGTAGTATGCAATTATTGGGTATCCTGGTTCTAAGTACTAATCCCACAGAAAATACTGATGGAGGGCAGCAAGGGGCACGGAGACATAAAAGTCATTGCCACGTGTAAAATCATGGATGTTAAACAAAAAACGCAGGCACAAGAATTTAGCCAGAAAAAAATAGATATGCCAATAACAGAGCTACTTCTTAAAATTTGGCTGGCAGTGTCCTTCCTCTCCCCAAAGGATACTCTTAGTAAAGAAAACATGGTAGATTTTTTTTTCTCCCTTGCCTGTATTTGATTTCCAATTAAAATTAAACATAAACTGAAACGCCACCTGGATTTTAGCAAAATCCAATCCCCGCCCTCCACCCTTCCTTTTTTTAAAAAGAAGAACCTGGGCTTACATATACAAACATTTCGCTAAACGACCCGTGGCAAATTGCGTAATGCCAGTAAAAGTTGTGTTTTTTAAGTTATGAGCCCCAAAGATTTTATCTGAAATAAAACCCTGATTCAATTCAGATTCTGGAGGCAAACTGTGTCCTTAATTCTGCCTCTAAATTTAAAACATTTGTGTGCGGGGCCCCTTCAGTCATGTTGCTAGCAGGTATGGAGGAGAAATTCTGTATTGATTAGCATACATGTTTTCTTTTCTAAAATGGTAAATTGGGGCACTAATTGCCTACAAGAACTGGCTCCCTGCAGTCTTCACGTAGAGGTCAGTTTCCAAATGAAGAGTTTGATTGTCAAACAGAACTGCGTGCCCACTTCAGTTCATCACCTCCGTAAGAGAAGACATAAGAATTCCTGTATTCATGAAGGAAGGTTCTCCTGGCAGGTCTCCTGCAGGAAGGTCTACAATGCCCTAAGGGGATTGGATTTGAGTATAAAGTGGCTGAGGTAGGCTTAAGAATAGACCAGTCCTAAGAAACCACTTGATTCCCTTTTGGCCTCCACCTCTGGGCCCCCAAGACTTCAGCCATGGCTTTTCCCTGTCCTCAAAAGATGCTGAGCAAGGATGATAACTGTGAAACGAGCACATTTTGAAGGACTGACTCCTATGCTAAAGCCAGTATATTATTTAGCATATTTACCACTTTCAACCCTCTCAGAGAGTTATCTCTATTGCCCCATTTTACAGATGAGAAAAGTAAGGCTGAGAAAGATGGCATGACTTATCCAACCTTCACTCTATCCAGTAAGTGCTGGAGGTGGGTTTTCAACTCTGGTCAGTGAGGGTCCAACATGTCTCCAATAAACTACTACTCCTGCCTATACCAGCCCTCTAAGGCAGTGAGGTTAGTCTCTAGCAGAAACAAAGTGCTCTGGGTAGGCAATTAAGTCTCTCTGCAGATGACTGTGCATGTAAGACACAATTTTAAGTCCACACAGACTGTGAAGAAACTTGGAATGGGGGGAGTAGTGAAAAACATCTAAAGAAAATAAGTGTTTTAAAAATGTTTTTTACTTTTTTTTTGACAAAGAATTGATTTTGTCACAAATTGATGATGCCAGATAATAAGGATGAGTGGTTGTCAAATTTGATGGTGAAAGCACCTTGAAGTCAGGAAGCTCTGTGGAGAGAGAGCACCAGGGAGCAGAAATGTGGTAGATGGAAACTCACAGACATTATGGAAGAAAATCTCCTAACTGTAAAAATTTCATCCTTTCAGGCCTATGCAAAAATCTTTAAATATATATAGAGAAAAATACTGTCCAAGGTACAGGCATTCTCCGCCATTTATATACAACTCGTAAGTTTTCCAACAGTGTGACTGTGAATTAAATTAAAAATAACTTTTTTATTACAAAGGAAATACATGCTATTGTAGAAATTTTGGGATATACAGAAAAGTGTAAAGTACATAAAATAAACTATAATCCCATTGACAGACCAAAAAAAAAAAAAAAAAATCATAGGTAACATTTTGTTGCACGCGTTTTCAGGGTATTTTCCCCCCACCAGTCATTACATTAAGATCATTTTTTACGTTACTAAATATTCTAACAAGAGTGTGATTCTCAATGGGCACATAATATTACATCAAACTTACATGCAAGCATTTATTTAACCCTTCTAATGTCAGAGATTTCTCGTGCGTTTAATTTTTCATAATACAAATGCCACTACAATGAATTTCAGGTGTGAATCTTTCTGTAATGCCTCGAGTTATTTCTGTAGGTTAAATTCCTAGTGATGCTGATGATAAAGATAATAGCAAAAGCTAATGTTTACAGGCCATTTACTATGTGCTAGGCAATATTCCAAGCACGTCACATTTTATTCAGAATATTAAATGCTACTATTATCCCCATATGATGGATGTCTAAACTGAGGCACAGAGAAACTGACTGGCACAGTCATCCAACTAGTAAGTGGCAGAGCCATGACTTAGGCCAAACACACTGGGTGCATGGCCTATGATTTTAAACTCTCCACCAGTGGTTCTCCAAAGTGTCACTCCAATCAGCAGCAGAGACAAATTAGAAATATCAGAAATGCAAATTTGGGGGCCCCACCCAGATGTACAGAATAAAATACTCTGGGGGTGGTCCAGCAATCTGTGTTGTAAGAAGCCCTCTGAATGATTCCCACGCACTTAAAAGTTAGAGAACCACTGCTGAGTGCCAGGCAGCCTCCCAGTAAAAGTGTAGCCCTGAACCAAAGGATGCGACTGTTTTAAGTTTCCTGATGCTCAACGCCAAACTGTCCCCAAAACAGACTGCACAAACTTACACTCCCATCAGCCACACAAGAGGGTGCCCGAGCTATGTGTATCATTTATTGTAATCTTTGCTGATTTGGTCAAAGACCTTCCAACCAGTTTACAGGGCTCTGTAGTTAGCAGAGTTCAAGAGTGTGCAAATCCGGTGTTTACGTTTGAATAGACGCAAAATGGCTCTTAGTACAGATTGCTTTAACGGCCTTACTTTCCAGAGTTTGCTTCAGAGCTGGCATTTGTAGTGATACATTGAAAATATCTGGGAAATAATTCCAGGGACACACTGGTAAGCATTTCGAGCCAAAAGAGGAAACTTTTTCTAGGTTAAAGACAGGTTACTAATACACTTAGCATCAATTAATCATAGAAAAGTCTAGGGACAGTTTGTCAAAACACTGAACCAGTTTGCAGATCTAATTAACATACAGCATGAGAAGTGAAAGGTTTTTTTGGGGGGTGGGGCATGATGTAGATGAAATTGTAATCATGAAATTACACAAAAACCCACACAGAAGTACACCTACTGGAGCCAAAGTTATCTGAGTTTCACCACATTTGGAAAGAAGGGACCATAGACCTGCATGGTTTTAAAGATATGGCATATGCCAGAAAAATCTACCAACCATGCAAGACTAAACAGATTTTCACAAATTATAAAATATATTAATAACAAGTCATCTGATAGCAAATTTAGGCTGAGTGCAGTGGCTCAAGCCTGCAATCACAGTCCTAGGGAGACTGAGGAGGGAGGATTGCTTGAGGCCAGGAGTTTTAAGACTAGCCTGGGCAACATAGTAAGACCCCATCTCTACAAAAAAAATAAGAAAAATTAGCTGGTCATGGTAGTAAGTCACCTGTAGTCCCAGCTACTCTGGAGGCTGAGGCAGGAGGATCGCTTGAGCCCAGGAGTTTGAGGCTGCTGTGAGCTATGATCCCACCACTGCATTCCACCCTGGTAGGCAGAGCAAAACCCTGTCTCTAAAATACAAAGAACAAATGATTACAAACTCAAAAACAGAATCAAATAAGAAAGGAAATAAGAAAGGCTGGAAGGGAGAGAAAAATACAAGGCCGATGCCACCTCTTCTTCAGAAACACCACCAGTTCATAAATACCTGAACTGAGCAAATGTCTTCAAATTCGACAACTATTTTAAAATTAGGTGTTACGGTTTCACTTATTCTAGCTATAAGATGAATAGAGGTCAAGTAGCTAAAATTCAGTATGAAAGAATGTGAAATATGGACACCACCAACCAAATTGCTAGACTTATCAGCCCACATCTAATCCTTGGAAATTATACGATCAACTCAGGCAATGGCCTGTGTAAACAGAGAGGCCCGGACCTTTTCTTGGAGACCAACAAGCTCAGGTGCTAGGGTCCAGCATAAAAAGACCTCTACTGACCATATGCCTCCAGTCCCTCCACAGTGCAAACCCAGCCTTGCTTATCTCAAAATTAAAAATAGCAAAATGTCAAGGACACATACATCTTTAGGGCATTTGAAATCTAAGTCACAAGCCAGCATCATATTGTTCAGTGTACACCTCCCATTCATTACCTCCTGACGGAGAGGGTTAACATAAGCCAGCAGGTGTGCACAAGCTGAGTAACTGTTTCCTAATCTCACCAAGGTCTTCTAGAATCCCACCAACACAGACGCAAATCCTCCCTCTCTGGGCAACAGAAGAGTCACTGCCTAAATCACTCAACTGTCAGTGAGTCTGCATGCATCTCTTCTACAGCTCATCTTCAATCTGCTTTAAAATTTTTATTGATGTTTGATGTATCTGTTTATATCTTATTGTACTTCGATTAATTCAAAATTATGAGTTCTTTGAAGGCAGGGAGATATTCAGTATAGTATTTCTTTATACCTTATAGCCAATCATGGGACTATGAACATAAGATATGTGACATGTTTATGCTAATTTTCTTTGGTAAAGGAGCCAGGGACGAGGACATCCACTCCGAATGACTCACTAAGTGAGTCCAACCTCCATTTCCTTAGTAGGCTGGCTGATGATTATTTTGACTACCGATGATGCCAAAACTTCTAATTTGTAAGATGTTGGTTAAACAATACCAAGAAACTCTGGAGACACGATGACATCTATGAGTCATTTTGCCATTCCACTATAGAAATTGCAGAACAAAAGTCTTAAATTATAATACATAGGGCACAAATACATATTTTTGGGGATAGAGTACAAAAGGCTCCTTCAGTTTTGTCACTCTAAAGTAATAGAAGTTTCCAGAAAGCCAGGTCCTGCCACATCGGCCAATCATTAACCCAGGAGTTGACAAACCTTTTCTGGGCCAGATAATAAGTATTTTAGGCTTTGTGGGCCATGCAATCTGTGTTGCAACCACTCGCCTCTGCTGTCGTAGCATGAAAACAGCTATAAACCATAGTAAGCAAGTGGGTGTAGCTGTTTTTCAACATAACTTTTATTTACACAACTAGATGGCAGCCTAGATTTGGTCCAAGGGCCACAGTTCGCTAGTCTGCAGGCTTAAACAATGCCTTATACCTAGAACCTACCCAGTGAAGGTACTGAAGAGAGCTGACACAAGTTTAAAATTATTTCCAGAATGCAGAATAGCTGAGACAAGCTAAAAATTATTTCCAGAATGCAATCCTGACAATTATAATTGTGAGTCACTACATTGCAGAATATCATAATCTCAGCAATTACACTGTAAATATCACATACCCAGCTTATGCATGACGTTTTCCCTGTCTTAGAAACGTATTAATGACACAGTAAGTCTAGGTGTAAATATACATGAAATATACAATATAATACATAGCATAAAACTTTATGCTTATAAGACAAACATAAATCTAATGAGATAACAATGCACATCGCAAAGGCATTTTCACTTAGTACTTCTGGATGTTGAATTCCCATTGAGTTGAGTGGAAATGAGGGAAGGTGAGCAATACTATCACAGTGTTATTTATCATACACATTAGGACCAAACACAGTCAGGAAAGAGTGAGCATTATGTCATTCTCTCCCAGTCTTTAACCTTGTAGAAGGTTGCTGAGTTTGTAGAGCGATATCAAGAGTCAATACATGAGGCTATAAAAAGGGAACTACTTCGTACCGTGGAGCCTTGGAAAATTAATCACTTAATAATTATAATAATAAAAAGTCACTTTTGCCCTGCTTTAGGATGGTACGTCTTATTTTATTAAATTTTTCCAAAAATCTTTCTTCCTTTGGCTCCAAGAGGCATGACTCTGCTGCCGAAAAGCAAAAGACATTTTACGCACAATTTTCCCTCTACTAGAAAGAGGTATATTGTGCCCTTCAGTGAACATAAAATTGATATTATCATCTCTTAGTTTATATCTCACTACTTAACCTTCAGATTAAAAGTTATTGGATTTGAATGACTAAGAAGACATCATGTCACCTTCCCTCCAATGTGGGGAGGCAGAAGTTGGAGATGCGACAAGGTGAGGTGATAAAAACACGAATTTCGGATCAGCCGACGCTCCGCCACCTTCAGTGGGTGACTGTGATCCTGACAACTCACTCGTGGCTGTGTGGATGACACATTGTATAATAAATGGTCTTCTTTAAGGAACTCTGCTGGAGAGGCATCTGTATTAGAAAGTTTATTTTATTTTGGGCATAGTCAAAAAGGAGCAGTCTCACAATAGCGGTAAAACAGTTAATCCAAGAGGAACTCAGGGTTACCAATCTTAAAAAAAAAAACACCCAATAGCCTTGACAGTTGATAGCTGCACAGTCGGTTTACACAGAAGATATTGGAAAATGTCCACTCAGAAGGACTGAAGGCAAAAACAGGGCTCACTTCCAGCCTCCCCTCTCTGTGCAAGGCTCAACGGAGACCCACAAACAAGACCTTTGCGTCCCTAGGCAGTTTAGTCGCTACCTTCCTAAAAGGGCCTTCCAATAGCACCAGCTGTTTAATAATTACACACTGTATCTCTCCAACAAAAGAAACACAACATGCACCCCTCTGGCCACCTGAAAAACAAATTTCATTCTAAGAAGCTTGTGTCAATATGGAACAAAGACTTTATCAAAGATCTAACTTCGAAGTTCTGTTCTCTAAAAGAGATAAGCCCGCTGCATGATCAATAGGAACACAGGCAGTTTATCAGCACTTCCCATGTGACTTTTGGAAGACATACTCATTAGTAACTGGCAAGGGCTGATGGGGAAATACTTGATAATTTTAATCCGGATAAACACGGACAACTGAAACAGTGAGTTTTAGTTATGCGAGAGAGTGTCTTTTGGGCAAAGCCTTTTTAGAAAAGGACTTTTACAAAATAAGCCCATCCTTCATTGCAAGTTGTGTCTGTGCTTTCTTTATTGTATCAGGTAGCCTCTGTGTGGCAGGTAAGGAGAGAGCAGAGGTCCTTCCCCCATGGCCTTCTCTTTCTGATTCTTGGAGCAACCACTTAGCTAGCTGTGCAGACTGGACATCCTACATCATCCCATCCTAACTGCCACTCCTTGATATTTTCACATCTGGTAACTCGAAAGGCCCTGCTGGCTTTCCAACAATCCCTCAACAACCTCCTTTTACCTTTCTTCTCCCATGTCACTCATTCACAGCCAGTCTGGCAAAGAACTGCTCTGTCAGGAGCTATGCCGTGGGCCGGGGAGGCGTCAGGGAACGAGAAAGGCGATTGCCGCCCTGATGGAACTGAAAGTTGACTAAGGAGACTCAACTATAGAAGTTCAGAGAACCAGGGGGGTCAACCACAGGGTGCCCTCAATGGGAAGCCAGGATTGGTGGCCCATTACGAAACGCCGGACCAACTGCAACAGGACTGTCACGGCCACTAACCTCCCAGGGACTTCTTTCCTTCCCAGTGAGACTAGGTCCAACCTTCTAATTTACTTTCAGTACACCTCCTCTGGCATGGCCTTTCTTCTCTGCTTAGAAGCCTCCAGTGGCTTAGACACCCAAGCCTCCCATGGGCTGAACCCACTGGCCTTTGCCCCGCCACCGTAGATATTCTTCAGGCTGCAGCCAAATAAACTCAGTTCTTCTCCACGCCTCACACATTAGATGGCCCCACATTTTCTTCCACATGGGGGTGCTCAATAAATATTACTTAAATGAAAGAATATGCAAACAAACGAAGAAATGCATTTTAGGAAATCCAAAGCTAAGAAGCAAAGTTCATACTTGTTTTCCACTAGAGCACTTTTTTTTTTTTGCTCCAAGCCCACTTGAGCAAAGCTGAGACAAAATCGGTACGGGAAACTCTCTTCACGACATTTACTCGTGAGAAAGGGGGGAAAAAATGTGGTTGTATTTCTCTGAACCGAATCAAACACAGTATTTAGCAAAGGGTCTCTGGAATGTTACAAGTAACGCTTCGTAATTACAATAGATCTGAGTTCAAAGACAAAGGGATGAAAAGAGACTTTCTAACAGGGAGTTCAGTTCCCTATATAAACTTCCTTCTTGTGGTTCCATGTGCCACCTGCATTTATATTGCTATTCTTCTTTGTCATAAAAGCAGTCACCTTGTAACCCTTTTTATCAAGTAATCTATGTACTACCTAAAAGTACACTAGACTCCATCAGGCGAGCTATAGGTTTACATTATACAAACATTCCAGTTCTGCCTGCTCAGCGCTAGCTGTCACTAAAGGCCAGCGCTTGCAAAACAGCAAAGCAGGTCCCTCGCCTTCAAAGAACAGAGAGGACCTGCCAGTTTTGCAAAACAAACTCTTCCCGATCACTGACGCTAATCTGTCAACAAATTACCATTAAAGTCATATCTCCTGAAAGTTCAAAAAGAGATTTTTGATTAGACTAGAGATAGGGAAGGGGTTTTTATTATTATTATTTTTTTTATTAGCTCACAGGTCAGGGCTTAAAATTACCTTCTCAAAGTAGCAAAGCTTGCTCTTGAAGTCAAGAGGGTACACTTCACTCATAATGAAATGTGGCATGTGGGTTTCTATTACCACGCTCTTGTCTATTACGGGGCTTTTTTCTTTTCTGTTTCCCGTGCCATTTTAATTTTCAATGGAGAGATTAATGACACACAACTGTTTAGTAATCAAAACTTGAAAGAACCGCATACGAGGCTCACATCACAAGTTACATAAATCTTTGGCAACAATATTTTGATGGAAGGCAGGTCTAAACCAACAGAGCAGAGAACTAAATTTAGCAATGCAGGGTGAAATATGCCTTTTTCCAGAAATAGTCTCAAAAGGAATTAGAGAAAAAGTAGGGGGTTATTGTTGTGGCTGCTTTTGCATTATTTGTCAGAATTATCTGAATTCCTGTCTCGGTTTTGTTTCAGTTCATTTGTAGAGTTATCACTAACATTTCGGTGGCATTGATTCCTACCAAATATTTCTGACCACCAATATTCTCCATATTATTTGAGCTTTAGGGATGTCTGCAATAAAAGTGTATCTTGGCAGAATTAATTCCTTTAAAACTATAGCTGGGTTTTTACCTACCAGCAAAGGAAGGTGCTAGCCACTACCAGAATACCTGGCCCCATGAAGGCACTCAATAAATATTAACAATACTTTCTACGCCCTCTTCCTGCAAGCCTCCCTTCCAAGACACAGAGGTGCTGGCTGGCTGTTCCCTGCCACTGGTATCAAAAGAGCCCCTCCTTTCAGACACAGTTAGTCCCTGGCAGCTACAATGGGAAAGGCCACTTGAGGGCATTTCTAACAAAGTTCAGAAGCAATGTTTTTCAAAGAAAAAAGTGGTACAGCTGACCTGGCTATTGCTCCCCAGCCTCTGCACCTGTAGACCCACACCGCGTAAGCCGGGCCATTCACGGCAAGGAAAACACAAGGCCAAGGATGGCCACTGGAATTGCAATGTGTGCCCCAAAGAATATGGACCAAGCCGAGATGCAAAGGGATGGCTCCTTCCAGACAAACGAGCTCACTGCCAGTCCAAACCAGACAGCTACTTCTTGCAGACACTGTCCCAAAGAGACAGTTAAAAAGCTGGAAATGTTTGCAGGACGGCCTCCCTCTTCTACTCAGTACCCACCAGCAATGTCACCAGTGAACACTGATGAAGGGATCTGTTCTGCCATTTTGGATGTGAAAAGAATGTGTCTATTTATGTTGAAACAAAAAAGAACCCTCCACCTTCCGCTGAAAACACTGACGCTTTGGTACTAATGACTCCATTTCCCATGGAGTATCTATTCACAACTCTCCCAGGTTCTTTGGAGACTGTACTTTCTATATCCCCTTTGAATGTACATAAGCAGTTTCTTTTTCTGACTCTCACCACGCACAGCCCATTTCTCTGAGCTTCTCCAGTCCTGCGGAATGACTAGTTGTTGACCTCCTTCAATGGCGCATTGGAAAAATTCAACCCAACGGTTCCTTCTTTATCCCCTTTGACAATTTTTCAAGAGAAGTTCCCTATCCTTTCTACCCCTCTCACCTCCTCCCTAGTTATTTCACGCTCTGTCTTTTACATTGTTAACTTGAAACACATACACTGCTTTTTGGACCACAGGCTCCGACACCTTAAGAAGAATGTCAAAGCAGCTATGTGAAATAAACACTTAACTATACTCTCTAAAAAAAAAAATACATGTTCAAATTCCAAATATAGCTTATCTTTTTTTTAATGTCTTTCTTACAGACTTCCTCTACACTGCCCTCCTCATATAAAACGATAGCCACACCTCAAAACCACAGCAACCAAAGCTCTCCCTAGACTGACTTGCAGACAATAAAACTGCCAGGTGGTACCAAAAGAAAAGGAAAAAAACCCATCATTAAATGCAATGTTGTTAAGAAATAGCTGTTTTATTTAACAGCTATTCATTTTTATTGAATAAACATTTTCTAGTATGCATTCTGTTAATTGACCTGACAGCATATGCTGTATATGGAGAAACTTCTAAACATTATGCTCTATGTAATATGCTTATCTGAAAAAGCTCTCATTTGCAGCAATATGGAAATAAAATTCTGCTTTCTAAAATTCAAGACTTTTAAAATGCATTAATCCACACAGTTTATGAAATTGCTCTGGACATTTTAAAATCCTTTCTTTAAGAGGGAAAAAAAATGACTTTAGTAATTGGTAATGGTATTTGTTGCTCAGTTTCATAATGGAGGAGTGCATATCCAATACAGAACTTTTACGGACACAGAGATGGCGCAAGCATAAGAGAAAATAAAAAGCAGTTATGGTATTGGATAAAGAATTACTTGATGGATAAAAGAAAATGTTCAGAAACTCTATCGAATTACATTATTAGAAAACTATTGTTATAATAGTTCCATGGCCCGGATATAAATAGAGTTGAAGCATTATGGAGATAATAGATTCAAGTTTTGAGGAAGGAAGACAGTTTGTGAGCGTGTTCTTGGGCTCCACCAGCCAATGGCAGCACATCTCTTTGGCTGCTGGATTCTGAGTGATGATTCCTCTTCCAGACCAGAGTCACCAGCCCCACTACCTAGCAGGCTGCAATGAGCAACACTGCTGAGTGGGACCTAGAGCAAACTAGGGGGCTGCTGGTGCCCTGTCTTAAGCAGCAATTAATTCATCTCCCAATAACTGCTGCCCTTGTTGGGCTATCAACCCAAGGTTACTAGATAGTCTTATTTTTCAAGAGAAGATGGAAAAGCCAGATTTCCCGTCTCTCTAGTTTTTCAACTAGGGTTTTTTTTTTTGTTTTTTTTTTAACAATTCTGTTTAGATCCAACTCAGCCAACCTGTAAACCTAATTCACTATGGAACTCCCTCATGCACAGTACATCTTTGTCACAGCTCTCCACTCTGAAAAATGCATTTGCTATAATTTATAATTATCTTTGGTAATATGGAGCAAACATGGAAAGGTTTGCATTTATTTATCTTAAATTCTGGCACTAGGTACAAACTCTGCCTGTATCAATAACGGTACTGGAGCAACTGGAAAACCCTGCGACATTCAGTTTAACATGCCGCATCATTAACCCATTTTCATACCAAGCCCTTTTAAAGGCAGATCTTTGTGTTCCATGGACTTCTAACGTATTTTACAGTTCTTAATTCTCTTCCACTGTCCTACATTAATCAAAGCTGTAACCCCTGTTGTCTTTGTGCTGTGGAATCAGAATGTGCCCCTGGCGAGGAATGGGGGAAAAGTCAACAGGAATTAAATTTCAGTGCAACTGTTTACTCAACTGTGGCCTGCAGTTATTGAAATTTTATCCGTGGTTTTGTGTGACTACCGCAGTAATGAATTCAGCATGGCCGTGATTTTCTCACTGCTGGTATTCTCACTTCAAGTACAAACCTGTAGAACAAAAACGAAGAGAACGACCGAAGTCCGTCGCAGAACGCTCGCACGTTCCTCCAAACCGTTTAATTGTCGCAGCTTTCAATTTGGAAGAAAAACTCTGGTAACTATAGTCCTGCGAAACCTTTTCAATCCTGTACTTTTTCCTTATTTCGTCTACAGATTTCCCTTTTCCCCAGCAACCTGTTAAGAGCCTCATCATATGCTTGGGGAGTCAAACAGCTGTCAATATTTTATTTTAAAAGGCCTCAGAAGGGTTGCCAACCACAGTAAGTGGGGTTTTAGCCACAGCGATAGACCGGACTGCCTTCTTTCTTCCCAAAACGTATCAATGGCAAATAGAAATGAAATTGTCATAAAATATTTAAAAAAGAGTTTCAAAGTATAATCAAAGTTTCTTGACCTTTATGCCAAAAACACATAACAACAATTTTCCAAAGTGGCCACAACCAAGGTAAAGAGGGAAGGCACAGATAATTATTTTTGCTACTGACACTTTTTAAAGACGATGATGCTGAAATGCACTTTTATAACTTTCTTCTATGCAGCCAGTTTGTTATTGTGTGTGTGTGTGTTTCACTTTTTGGCTGGCTTACTACTTCGAGATCCTGCATAATTTTCAGTTTCCTCAAATAAAATTCAGAATGAGTTAATTTCCCATTTATTTAATTAATGTACTCTAAATACGAATCATTTCAGATTCACACCACATCAGTCAACAGCCCCATCTCAACTGCTCCCCAGAGAAATAGTTGATTTTGACCTCTGTCGGATAAGGGCATAGAAGATGGCACTCAAAAATATTAACTGTTTATTCTCAATATAATCATAAATAGCTGAGACCATCACAGGAACATACGCTAGCACAAATACGTGGACACCCTTTATGGCGAGGTTTTGCTAACAACCTCATTGGTTAGACTGTGGCCATCTGCATTAACTTAAATGCACGAAGTTTGTAACACAGCAAACAGCACACTCCAGCCGAAGGGAGCCCAAGCTTCAAGCACAAATGGGCTTGGGCTGCCAGTGACAGAGAGATCAAATCACTCACAGGAAGTCCTTCGGATTAAGACTTTGGCTTGTCTGTTAGTTTCTCTCTGTTGTATCTCACCCCCAGCAGGTTCCATGGTATCATACTGGTTCCACCAACTTGTAATGGGATAATGATCTAATGAGTCCTTATTTTTTTTTTTTTTTTTTTTGAGATAGAGTCTCACTCTGCTGCCCGGGCTAGAGTGAGTGCCATGGCGTCAGCCTAGCTCACAGCAACCTCAAACTCCTGGGCTCAAGCGATCCTCCTGCCTCAGCCTCCCAAGTAGCTGGGACTATAGGCATCTGCCACCATGCCCGGCTAATTTTTTCTATATAT
>CAUYRT010087919.1:0-52866 GCA_963574885.1 Lepilemur ruficaudatus | reverse complement strand
TCACAGCAACCTCCAACTCCTGGGCTCAAGCGATCCTCCTGCCTCAGCCTCCCGAGTAGCTGAGACTACAGGCATGTGCCACCATGCCCGGCTAATTTTTTCTATATATTTTTAGTTGGCCAATTAATTTCTTTCTATTTTTCAGTAGAGACGGGGTCTCGCTCTTGCTCAGGCTGGTCTCGAACTCCTGACCTTGAGCGATCCACCGGCCTCAGCCTCCCAAAGTGCTAGGATTACAGGCGTGAGCCACCACGCCCCGCCCAGAGTTTGGACTTCAGATCCCTTTTTTTCTCTTCCTCTGTCCTCAGTAGGAGAGAACCACTGGGTTCTCACTCCAGGGTTGAGAGTCCGATCTGACACAGGCATTGACTCTGGGCACTCTTGGACATGTGAGTCACAGGCGAGCGTGCACACACACACACACACACACAGAGTCAACAACATTCATGGCGCATCTACCAGGCAGGCAGGCTGGTGCTGGCTGAGGCAGACACACACCCTCTTGCCTGGGCTTTCTCCCTCACACCCAGGCCAAGGCTCCTCCCACTCCCAGCTACAGTTCCTTCTGCCCTCCTCTCCAGCCTCTCCCCCTCCAAATCCAAGCCTCTCCCCCTCCAAATCCAAGCCTAAAGGTGGGGAAGACATTGGCAGCCAGGGACCCAGGCGTGCTAACTCCTGAAGCTTACTCAGAATAAGGGCGGGGGAAGTCTGTGAGCCTAGGCCTCAGCACCCGCACAACCCCACATAGCGAAACCAGGGTGCTCCTGGGACCAAAGGGCTGCCTGGGGTAGGCAAGGGGAAAGAGAGACTACTTTGACCTGCAGGTGAAGTCTAAGCGAAGGGTAATGACAGTGGCATCTGCTGTAGCATATTCCTGCCCCATTGCCTCACCCCTGGGAGGACATGGATACAGCCCTCATTGCCTACCCTGGGGAGGCACCAGAGACTGGCCTCCAAGAACCACAGCCTGGCCAGAGACAACTCAGCCAGTCCCCCCAAATGGCAGGAAGGGGAAAAGTGCCAGCATCACGGGGCCAGGACAGTGACCTCCTCTGCCAGCCTTGCCGGCCTCCCATGGGATGGAGCCACGGAAGCCCAGCAAATGGGAGGGACAGAGACCTAGGCGTCCCGGGCCGCCCCGCCCCCTCCCGCCCCCCATCGCTCCAGCCCCAGGGCACCGAGGAGGGAGCCGGGCAGGGGCAGGCGGCAGGGGAGGGAGGAGCGAGGGCGGGAGGGGGAGGAGGGAGCCGGGCAGGGAGGGAGGTGGGGGGGTGGAGAGGGAGAAAAAGAAAGAAAATATTTTCCGTGTCCCCGCCTGCAGAGTCAGTGTGCGGTTTGGGAGAAAATGTGTCGGATATTTTGGGGCGGTCACGTGGGCGGGCGGGCTCCGAGAGGCCCCGGGACAGTCCCAGCCTAGAGCCGTGCCCCCCCCCCCCGGGAGCCCCCCATTACCGGGAGCCCCTGACACTGCGACGCTCCATCCCGGAGACCGCCCGACGCCGGGACCTCGGGGCTCCGCGGCCTCCCTTCCCCCTCCCTCCCACTCCAGGTGAGTCAGGCGGGGAAACTGGCTCGCCCGCCCGCGGACGCCTGGGTCCTCCGGTGAGGTGGGCTGGGGGAGGGGGTGCTGAGGAGCGACACCAGTTTTATTCCCTCCCTTCCAAGGCTGGTCAGGCTGTCCGCTGGGCTTCAGTGGGGCTTCCTGCCCCGACTTGGGGTCAACCCACATGTGGGAAGGGAATGGGAATAGGCTGGATTATCTGCCCTTCATTTTGGTGAATAGTAGGGGAGAGCATTTGGGGAAGAGTATTCAGCCAGGGGACATTTATCCTTCTACTTTTGTGCTGAGAATGTGAGGGAAGACAGGGTTCCCTCCTGTGGGTAGATACAACCTAACTGCCCCCTTCCCCCAGGGCTCAGAGGGGTGGATTCTATGTTCCAGACTGGTCCAAGTTCCTCCTTCCCCAATGGAATGGCAGAGCTTGGACATCAGAAGGGCCAGGAAAGGGTCTAGAGACAAGTGATCCTGGCCTTCTGGGTCTAGGAGTGTGGAGGGACAAGTGGATAGGAGAGGGATCTGTGAAGTTTCCTTGAACTGGCATGCCCATTCAGGATTCTTTCTGACATGTCCCTAACCACAGGTGTGTGAGTCTTGGCTCCCTCCAGCCAAGGTGGGGGGCTTCTCTGGAGTATTCTTGAGGGAATCCCAAATGGAATGAAGGAAGAACAGGAAGACTGGGACAGGGACCCTGGATTCTACACCTGGAGTCCCACTGATGCTGCCTCTCTGTCTTGAGCGGTTGTAGCCCAGTCCCCTCAATCTGACCCAATATGTAGGAGGGAGTCTCTCAGCAGGTGGCCAGAGGATAAGAATATGCATGGTTGGTGGTGCTGGTGGGGACAGGGGAGCCTGAGTAGGGGTCTATAGGGCAAGATAAGTAGCTGAGATGACTGTCCTCCTCTAGCTCTCATGTCCTGGGCAGCTGGCATCCCAATCCACAAGTCTGAGGCTCCTGTCCTTAAGGTCACTCTTCAGATGCTGAGTTGAGGTTGAGGACCACAGCCAATGTCCCCTACCTTGAGGCAAGTAGAGAGAAGACAGGGGAGGGGGGTAGTATGTACAGGGTGCCTGGGGCTTGGGTATCCCAAATAGACACACACACACACACTGTGTGGCTTAGAGCCTGGTAGGCAGCACAGGGCACACCCCCCCATCCAGGCACACCCCCACCCTGGCTCAGAAAGCCACCTAACTGGCACCTCCAGTTCCCCCCCTGCCCCACCCTACCCGTGCCCTCCGATGCCCACACACATTCCACTGGCATTGCCTGCCTGCCTCCTGGGCACTGCCCCTCCCTGGGGCTAGTGGGGTGGAGGGAGGGCACCTGGGGATGAGAGGTGGAGACTCAAGGGTCTGGACTCCCCCAAGGGTGGCACGCAGCCAGGGAAACCTGGCCCACTGCTGCCTCCTGGGGATCAAGCAGGCTGGGGGCCCAGGCTAGAGCAGAGGATGCCTGGGTTCTCTGCCCAGGCTGGAGATGGGGTCATGGAAAAAGGTGGTCGTGTTTATACAGAGGGGAGGGGGGCAGCGGGTGGAGAGCAGCCGACAAGAGCAGCTTTGTTCCAGGCTCTAGAGTGGGCAGGGCAGCAGGGAGACTCGCCCCCCCCCTCCATCCGGCAGCCCCCTTCATCCATGCCCTCCCCTCAACTCCACCTCAGCTCTAAGAGAAGCAGCTTTGTAAGAGCCCCTTTCCCCTCAGTCATCCCCCCTGCCCCACCATCTGAGGTAGCATCTTGGGAGAAGTGTTCTCTCCCTCCACTGGTCCCCCAAAGAACCAAGGCATCTGGATTAGGATTTCCTTTTACTCTGCACTGCCTTCAATTCCTTGGTCCATTCCTTTACCCTGGATTTAAGACCCTCCCCTTCTCTTCCCAGCCAAGGCAGAGGACCAGAGCTCAGAAATGGGAGGAATCTCTGCCCCTTTCCTCTCTTTACTCAACTCCCAATCCCCTTCTCTAGGGCAAAACAGGAGGAAGGCCAGGGAGAGTGGGGTTGTCCTTGCTCATTTCTCGATAAGGATCAGGGGTTGAGCATCCCTTTGTGGAACCCCCCCAAGTCCTCCTGCCCTACCCACAGGTTTCAGTTTCCCATTTGTAGGTGAGAAGCATGGATAAAGCCCTGTTCCTTAGGCCCTGTTCCCAGTCTAAGCCAAGTCTGGGGAACATGGGGGTTGGGGTGACCTCTAGTAGCTTCTCACCCTTGGCATTGGAGGGGTTAATCCACCTGGAATGTGGCCTGGCCAGTTGAGCTATGGCCCAGGGGCCTCAGGGGCCCCTGGACTCCTGGCTCCACCTGGGCCTAACTGGGGTTGAGAACTTCAGGGAATAGGGGAAAGAAAAGGAGAGGGACCCTGAGGGCTTGGAGCTCAGGCTTTTAGGGTCTGGAGAGACATGGGGCTAAAGAGTTTGAGGGTGCTAGGTGTATGTGTGGTGGTGCTTGGTGAGGGGCAGCCTTCATGCGTCAAGGCTAAGTGAGGAGTGGTGGTGTTGGAGTCGGAGTTCCTATACTTCCATGACCACTTACCCTCAGGGGCTTGAAGGCCAAGGTAGATGAGAGATAGGGAGAAAAAAAAAAAAAAGCAGAGGTACAAAGACTGAGAGCTATTGATTCTAGAAGCAAATACTGATGGAAAGAGATGCAGAAATACCCCTGACCTACCTCTGGGCCTACCCACCCTGCACCCTGTAGTCTGTCTGGGTTTTACTCTCTTGGTTCTTTTCTACCCTTCTCCATATCAGTCCATTGTGGTTCTGGTTGGTGGAGATGCCTAGGCCTGGGTGATGGGGTGACTCTCTCTCCCCAGCCCACTAACTCCCTAGGGAGGTAGGTAGTTCTGGGGCTCCTGGGAAAGCCAACCTTTCCTTTGTCAGAAGATCAGGAGAGGAACCACCTGCCTGCCTAGTCCTAGGATTCCCATTTCCTCTCTCTGCCTCCTTCCCCTCGCCCTCCCTGGGCTCAGGTTAAAAATCTCAGAGGCAAGGCTACATTTGGGGAGGAAAGGATGCAGGGAGAGCTTCCCAAAAGCAGGGAGCCCAGAGATGAGAAAGAAAAGAAGGTGAAGAAGCAAAGTAAACTGAGGACAAGGAGAGGAGCTCCCTGGCATCATAATGGGTGCGTGTGGAGGTTCCATCAGCACCTGTGGATTTGAAGGTGCAAGAGGGGTTAGGGAGTGAGGATAACTGGAGACAGAGAAAGAATTGGGGGGGGGGAACTGGAAGAAGGAATATCAAGGAAGACAGAGAAGGAAATGCTAATTAAAAGATAGGTATGGAGGACAAGAAGGTACAAAGAGAAATGAGACATTTACATAGCATTTAGTAGGTGCCCTACATTATCCTTAATACTTTAACCTATGATAAGGGGCCCTATTATTATTCCCAAATGACATATGAGGAGACTTTGAGGCATAGATTAAGTAGCATGCCCGAAGTCCCAGAGCCAGCAAGTGGAGAGCATGTCAATTCAGGTAGTCTGGCTCCAAAGTCCGTGCTCCTCACCATGGCACTGTACTCCTCTGCAGAGAGGCATAGGGCCCCAGAGGCATGTTCGATTTCTTCAGGGTGGTAAAGAGTTTGAATCTTGGCTCCGCCACTTTTAACCATGTGACCTTAAGCCAATCACTTAACCTCATCTTTCTCATTATGAAATGGGAATCATATTAATAATTCCTACTTCACAGGATTGATGTTGGGGTGCAGCCAAATGTCTAGCCCAGCTGGGCTTCATGATCACTTCTTAGTCTCCCCAGAAGTCCTCACACCATCATGTACCTTGGGACCTCAGTTTACCCTTCCCTGGAGCTAATCTGGAGAGTGTCTCAGAGCCTGCATAACCCCCTGCCCTGCCCCTTCTACCATACTGCAAGGGGAGCCAGGGCAGTGTAAACCCCAGCAGCACAGAGAGAAGTCTCCAGCTGAGAGAGGATCATGGGGCTTGGAACTTTGGAGTGATCATGCTCTCACCTTTCCTTTCCTTCTCTTTCTTCCTAGGATCCTTGGAGACCTAGTGGGCAGGCCAGGCAGGGTGGGCACGGAGCCTCCCAGGCCGGGACAGTGGGCATGGGCGGGGGCTGTGGCTGAAGACCTCCCCCGCCCAGTGCAGACCTCCAGGGACTCCCACACCGCAGCTGCCATGGCCACCAATAAGGAGCGACTCTTTGCAGCTGGTGCCTTGGGGCCTGGATCTGGCTACCCAGGGGCAGGCTTCCCCTTCGCCTTTCCAGGGGCACTCAGAGGGTCTCCACCTTTTGAGATGCTGAGCCCTAGCTTCCGGGGCCTGGGCCAGCCTGACCTCCCCAAGGAGATGGCTTCTTTGTGTGAGTTTCAGGGATCTTGGGGGATGAGGGCAAATGGAAACAGGAGGGCATTTGGAGGGTGGATGGTATAGAAAATTGGCACCCCAGTTAGGAAGGCAAGCAGGGGATGTGGGTTTGGTCTAATGGAGTAATGGTGAGTAATGGAGAGTGGGAGTGGTGGTGAGGAGGGGGTTTGGACGTGGACTAAATGGAAGTATGCAAATGAGAGTTTTCTTGCTCAAACAGTATAAGTAGGTAGCAGGCCTAAAATTGGGGGAGTCTAAAACTGCCTCCTGAGTCAGTCAACTAGCAGAGAGGAGCACCTTTGTGTGGGCAGCCACGGGTGGGTCTGGTGCAGTCTAAGGCTGCTGCCTGCATGCAGTTGGGAGATGGGGCAGCCAGGCTGGGAAGCAGGAGTCTGGGAGGCCGGTCAGCTGGGCCTGTGATCAAGAGGTGAAATTGTTCTGAATGACATGGAGGCTGCAAAAGGAGGAAAGAAATGTAGTGCCAGGTGCCCAAGGATGTGTGGGGTTGGGAGAATCTCCTTGGTTCTGGAGACAATACGAACAGCCACAAAGAAGGTGGTTCTTGTACCATAAGTAATCTGGAGAGGTGCAGGGAGTGTTCCAGAAGCATCCTCTCCTCCAGCCATGTGGGTTCTGGACACCTCCCCTGACTCCAGGCCTGACATGGTACCCACATGCTGCTCAGATCCCTACTTGTCCCCCAGGCTTGCCCTCCTTGGGTTAAGCCTTTGAGTGCCAACACTAGGCAAGGCTTGGGTCTCTCTTCCTCCCTCTGGGACCCCTCTCCTCCTACTTGGGAGTTGCCCCTCCTGGCCAGGCCATTACATGTGGGGGTGACCATGAGCTGGAGGGCTGTGCTACTAGGCCCAGCATGTGAGAAAGGGTTAGCATGTGAGAGAGGGAAGGAGGGAGGGAGAGGGAGAAAAGCAATCTCAGAGGGACAGAGACAGAGATGGAGAGAAAATGACTAAAGGATAAAGACACATCCTTTCTAGCACCACTAGCTCAGAGACAGAGGTAGAAGGGAAGGGCCCCTGCCCCCAGGAGGGGGCACTCAGAGGGTTGTGTGTATGCGAAAGGGGTGACTAGACTGGGCTGGCAGCGCCACTGGAAAGAGTGTGCTCATCTGGAGAAGGGGTGTGTGTGTGTGTGTGTGTGTGTCCAGACCTTATGCAGTTGTGTATGTGTGCGCCCAGCATCTCCCTGAGAGTCTGCTCATATGCAGAATTCCAGTGTGTGCAACAAAGACTCAGTGTGAGGAGCGAGGAGGTATTTAATAGGGCTGCTGACGTTGTGTCTGGTGTTTGGTGAGGCCTGCTGGTGGCATGTCCTTAGCCCAATGGGGGTTATTTGAGTGGCAGGCAGGTGAACAAGAGAGCACAAAGCTCCCTTTTTGGAACCTTCAGCTGGACTTCCCCCTACCTCATTTTCACCCCATGAATCTGTCCTAGGGGCCTGGAGAAGTGGGAAGGAACCACCCTCCCCACATAAATGTATTTCTTGTAGAGAACCATACGATTTAATCTCTCGGGACTTGATTTTCCCAGGTTCTGGGAGAGGCAACTAAAGGAACTGTAATAACCAAGGAGATGAGAAAGAAAGTGGCAGTGGGGAGAATGCAGAGAGCTAGAAGCCAGTCCCCAGGAAAGTTCTCCTTTTGCTCCTGTGCCCTGGACACATTGAGATCAAGGTCAGGGTTCAAAGTGAGGTCAAGGTAGGGGAAGTGGTCAGGCTGGGATCCATCCCCAAAGGCTGTGCTGAAGGAGGGGGGCTGAAAGGAGAAATCCAAGGGAGGAGACAGAACCAGGGCAGGTAGCTGAGGAGGGTGCGGCTAGGCTAGCATTGAGGGACAGGTCTGGGCAGGGAGGTGGCAGGAGAGGGGGAGGAGGGGAAGGCTTGGAGGTGGGTCCCTACACAGCTGAAGTGGAGGTGGGGCACTCAGCACCTAATGGGAGTTCAGAGGGAGGCAGAGCAGGAGGAAAGGATCCTGGAGTCTGGGAAAGTTCCCAGGGTGGAAGAGTGGCCCAAGAGTGAGACAGCGCCCTCTCTCATTTCTCTGACCTGATGTCCCTTTTTGGCTGGGACCATATCATGGAGAGAGATTAGAGGCCTAGAGTTGATACCAAAGCCATACTCTGAGTCTGTGCCTCTCTCATCACCCTCTCTCTCTTATTCTACGGACCTCCTCTCTCACATAGAATAAGAGACAGAAGGTGGTCTGTGAAGGAGTCTGGCATTTCTCCCTGGGGCTGGCTTTTGGAGCATATTGCTGGGTCCTTGGCAACTTGTGACATCCTTGTAGAGAAGGGAAATCTTGCACCACCTCTTGGGGCTCTTCAGGGGCCTGAAGGGGTGAGGTGGGCATCTCAGAACTTTGTGGTTGAGGAGGGAGACGTGAGGGGAGCCTGTGCTGCCCAGGCAAGCACAGGCCTGTGCACGTGGAAGGCAGAGTAGTGTGTGTGTGTGTGCTCATGTATGTGCACGAAAACTCCCGTGTAGCTCTGTGTTTGTGAATGCCGGTGTGCTGCATATTTGCTTCATTCAGGGAACACAGTGTGATGAGAGAGAAGGGAAGCCTTGCCCTCTTCCCCCTCCTGAGGAGAAGGCTATGGCCCTGAACCAGGTGACCTCTGAACCTGTGACACTGCCCAGGTTTGGGGCCATTGTCCCTAGGACAAGGAGCCCAGACTTCACCACACTAAGTCACATGGAGAAACTGAGGCCAGGCTGGCACAGGGAGAAAAAGAGTCCTATTAATACTTAAAAGAAACTGAAAAAGAGAGACTCAGAACTGAACAAGATGAGGGACAGCTATGCAGGCCGAAAGGCACAGACACGGGCAAGGAGAACAAGCAGGCGGTGAGGGTGGTGAGCCGACGGACAGGACGGCAGCTCCAGGAAAAAGCCCCAGTTGCTGCCTCCTCTCCCCTCCCCTCCCTGGTCTCTCCTCCTCCGGCTCGGGCTCCAGCTCCAGGCCGACACAAACGGGGCTTTGATTGCAACAGGAAACCTCTTCGGCGGGGGGAGCCGGGCAAGCCGCCGCCACTGGGGCCCAGGCTGCACCCCCCTCTCCTGGCCCCCTACCTGGTCCCAGCCCCCATCCTGCCCAGCGCTCCTCACTGCTCACGTCCTGCCTTGGGCCCGGTCCTGCATTCACACCTCCCCATTCTCCCGCTCTTCTGCTGCCCCCTCCTCCAGAGAGCCCCTCCCTTTGCTCTTCAGGTGGGACTCCTAAGTTCGGACTTACCCTTCTGGGCAGGGCCTGCTTTACTTTGAAATGCCCTCTTTTCGGTTTTCTGAGGGAGGGTTTTGGAAAAAAGGGAGAATTTAGTATGAGGAATTCAGAGCCAGTTATCCTCAAGCCCCATCCAGAAGGTGGCAGGAGGAGGGGAAAGGAGGAGTGCATAAGGAGTTAGCTGTTCTCCCCACTCCTGCTTGTCCTGGCCAAACTCATCCTTGCCAGGGTGGTAGGGGCTCTGAGGGTCGACCATGCAAGAATCCTAGTGCTAAGGCCTCCGTGGTGGGGGAGGGGTACACTCCTCTTTGCCTCTGGGGCATGCCTTTGTGGGGCTCTAGCTGGGAGGGGCTGTGCCCTGGTGGTGGGGCTCAGAGGGAAGGGGGTGAGTCAGGCAGCAGCCCCCCTTATACTCCCACCAGGCTGGCGGAGAACATCTGGTTCCCATGAAATGCTAGAAGGCTAATGGGTCTAATTGCTGCAATAAGGGCTGGGGGGACTTTGGGGAAAAAAGGGGGCACTAGATCCCCCAACCTCTTACCTTCTCCCCAAGGCTATACTGTCTATCTACAATGGGGGGTTGGGGTTGGTGGGAAGGGTGGACCTTACACCCTAATGCCTGGTCCTAAGGCCCCTCTCCCTTCAATGCCTGGGAAGCACACACAGATGGGGTGATGAGGAATGGGGTGTATCTGGTGATGAGAAAGGGGGGCTCATGAGGACCCATGGCTTCCTGGAGCCCTCCCCCCACTCCTCCTGTGCCCTCCTCCCAACCCCCTCTCTTTGGCCTGGCCACTTCTGGTTCTAATTACCAACCAGGCAGGCCTGACTTAATTGGGACCTTTCGGATTTCGGAGGGGGAAGGGGGGCCCTGACAGCCTGAAGTTGACTAATCAAGTCTCCTTCCCCCTGTTTTTTGGGGTACTCCCCATTTTGCACTTAATTGATTTTTTTGCCGCTGGCCAGATTCGGATTCAGAAACCTATCCCCCCTTTTTTTCTTTTATCTTTTTTTGGGGTAGCTAGATTCAGAAATGGTGTACTTGGGTTGGGGCACAAGTGAGGAGCTCACACTGGGTTGGAAGGAGCAGTGCATTCCCTCTCTTTCCCTGCTTCAAGCCCCCTAGTAAGCCCTGCCACCCGAGTCCCCCCATCCACAAGTCAGGCTCTACTTCCCGGCTCTCACCCCCAGCCCTGTCCCTGGCAGTCACCCTGGCCCCTCCCCCGCGCCCGCCTTCACTCGCCTACTGTGGCACCCCTTCCTGCTGTATTCTTCCAACAGGCGCCCCACTCCTGCAGCACCCCAGTGCGCCCCCCACCCGGTACAACAGATTCTTAGAAAAGCGCGCCCCGCCCTGGCCCGGCCACAGCCGCCAGGCGGGGGAAGGGGCCGGGCCGGGCGCCGCTCCCGCTCCCCCGGCGCTCCCCGTGTGAGCCGCGCTGACAGAGCCGGCTGGGCCGGCCCGCCAGGCGGCCGGGCGGCCGGCGGGCGGGGCGCGGGGGAGGGGGCGGTTTCCGGGAGTCGCCGCCGCTGGCGCTGTCCCGGGGCCAGGGTCCCCGATTCGGCCCGGCCGGGCAAGGGCAAACTTCTGACGTGGCCAAACCACCGCCCTCCTCACCCGCTTCTCCGCCGGGCGAGGGCGCTCAGTGCCGGAAGGGGCACCCAAGGGAGCAGTGTGGCGGCCCTTGGAGATCTGAGGGGCACTCAGTGTGGCACTGAAGGGGAGGAGGGACAGTTATTGCCGAGGGGAGCACTGAGCACTTTGGGGCAGTTGGCACCGTAGAAACGCTGGGGGAGGGGAGTTGGCACTCAGGAGGGCAGTTTCGTCTGAGGCACAATTGGCACTGTAGGGACAGTTTGGGGGCTAGTTTTGTGCTCTAAAAGTGAAGTTAGGTTCGAGGAAGGGGCATTGAGAGACAGTTGAGGCGCTTAGGAAATGTCAGTCGCGGGATGGGGCTTCGGGGACTTGGAGGGAGGTGGCCCGGGACGCCGCGGAGGGAGGACAGCTAGGGCTAGGAGGGGTAGACTCTCGCTAGCGCTGGAGGGGGCGGGGGACTCCGCGGCGGCGCTGGAGACCGCCTGGGCGGGGTGGGGCGGGGCCGGGTCAGGAGGAGGTGAGCGCGCCCGGCCACCCGCCCCGAGGGGGGTTCCCGGAGAGTTCACGGCGGGAGCGCGCTCCGGCCCTCGGACCGGGGGTGGGGAGAACGGGAAGGAAGGAGGAGGCAGCGCGCGCCCAGCCGCAGGAATGTACTGTTAGGCCCTGAAGCGCGCGCGCGGAGGGAGAGGGAGGAGCCAGGCCTGGGAATGAGAGGGGTGGAGGTAGTGCAGGTCCTGGGCTCTGGGAGAGTGGCCGCGCGCGAGGGACCTCCACGTTCCCTTTTCCCCAGTCATCGTTAACACTCCAGTATTGACTAGTGTGAAAAGAGAGGGTTGGGGGAGGGGAAAAACTCTATGGAATCAAATGCTTATGCTTGGTTCCTCCACTCCTTCCCCCAACCCCGACCTGGGCACGCGCCTAAGTGCAAATACGTGCAAAGCCTTTGGCTGTGGGAAGAAGTATGCTTGCAAGCATTCTCCCGAGCTAGGTGTGTTGCACAAACGTGTGTACCTATGATTTTATGTGCATGCAGACATTCATGTACACTATTGCATATTTGCAAATGCTTGGTGCCTGCCAAGATAAATGCATGCACCGATGTGTGTCTAAGCAAGCGCGCGCGCCGCGGAGCGAGTGTACGTATGTGTATGTGTGCGCTCCACTCTCAGCTCTCCTCATCTTGGTGCCCGGCCCCCTTCTCTCTCCAAGCCCCACCCCCCACCCCTCCGGGCTTCGCTTTTACAAAAGGTCTCCCCAGTGCTAGCTGCCGAGGCGCCCAGAGTGAGCTGGACACAGGCTGAAGCGGCAGCCCCGGCTTCGCGCCCCGCCCAGTCCCTTTCCCCTGCTGGGGATCCCCCTCTTCCCCGCCCACCCCTTACCCCGCATGCAGTACAGCGCCTTATGCTAGCCCTCCCCCTCCCCCCCTGCAGGAGCAGGGCGCCGCCGGGGGAGGAGGGGGAATCGGCTGCGGGTCCTTGGTGTTCCTAGCACCCAGCTTCCCTCCAAGCCGGGTCGCGATGTACGACTGCATGGAAACGTTTGCCCCGGGTCCGCGACGGCTGTACGGAGCGGCCGGGCCCGGGGCCGGCTTGCTGCGCAGAGCCACCGGCAGCTCCTGTTTCGCCGGACTTGAGTCTTTTGCTTGGCCGCAACCCGCCAGTCTGCAATGTAGGTACCCGACCCCGGGGATGGGGTGTGGGGTGCAGGAGACGCTGGGTCTTACTCTTTCCCTGTGTAAAGGGAGAGACTGGGGTGCAAGCGGAGATTCTGGCCCTTTCTATGTGAGGTACTGGCCCTTTAAACGTGGGGGCCTCAGCGTCTCCTTTGCGTGTGTGCAGTAATGTTTGGAGTGTGTGGTTTTTATGGTGGGTGTTTAGCTAAGACCTGTGGTTGATGCCACTCCAGAGTTCCTGGGGATAGCGAGAGACCGAGATGTGTTGGTAGTTTGTGCCCTCAAGTCCCTGTGCCCGGAGGGATATGGCACCCAGGACCGTGGGTGGCGTTTGTAAAGTCAATGTGGAAAGTTGGGAGTGTAAAAAATATTATTTGCAGAGTCTGTGAATCCCTGGAATGTGCGGCGCTTTGCCTAGGTGGTATGGGTGTGAGAGTAGGGGGTCTCCCCACCAGTGTCGCCCTCCGACAGCGTTGGCAGGTCCACATGGCTTGTGTGGGGATGTTGGTGGCGTGAGGCCGAGAGGGCGTGTGCCCCTGCGTGGCTGCGGGGGCGGTTTTGGAAAGTGCTGTGTACCAGAGTGCGTCCTGTGTGTTCCTGTCCGGAATCGAAGGGGTTGTGCACTCAGAGGGAGAAGGCTGGGCTCTGCCCCCACCCCCTAATTTAAAAAAGAAACGTTTGGAAAGGAGTACATTGCTGTATGCAGAGAGATGACTTTTTCCTATGGCACCAACACACAACTCAAGGAAGAAGCGAAAAGTTTAAAGCAAAGCCTGTGTGTGTGGTGGGGGTGGCCCAGAGGTGACAGCGGCAGGAGGAGTACAACTACTGGGTCCCCAAATGTGCATCTTCCCCCTCCGTGAAATGGGAGATGCCAGGCCTGGGGCCCTGGAACCCCTTTCCAGAGCAGTAATAAAAAGCTGGGGACTGAGAGGCAGTAAAAATGAAGTCCAGATGAGAGGCGGCTTTGAAGCCTGGGCCGCAGTGCCTGGCGGGGGTGGGGTGTGGGTAGGGGCCGGGAGGGGAGCCTGGAACACCCCCCAAATTTACCCGGGGCTGGGATGCGCTCGCAGCCCGGGTGCGGCCGGCAGGGGATGAGGGGCAGGGGGCACGCTCGGAAGGGGTGGGTAGCGGGCGGGGCGGCGGGCGCCGGGGGAGTGCGCACGCCGGGTCACCGAGCCCCCGCCAACGCGCCTCGCTCCTTGGCACTAGGCAGCGCTGTTTACAAGTTCAGATTTTCTCTTCTTTCTTTCTTTTTTTTTGTATTTTGGTTCCAGGGCAGAGCTGCTCAGATTTAACAACTCTGTGACTGGAAGAGGGAGGTGGCAAACAGGAGACCATGCTTTGGGGTGGGGTGGAACAAGAATTAAAAGTGTGCTATTTCAACAGCAGAAAAAGCATGGAACTATCACTTTGCACCAAATCCCTGTGAATTCTTAACCTTCCTCTCATTGCCCAATAGGATGGGGAATTGGGGTATTTTGTGGGGGGGGGCGTGCTGGGGTGGAGAGAATCTTCCAGGAAGGGTTTTGGGGGGCTCAGCAGGGACCCTGACCTTTTTCAGGTCTGTGGAAGCCCCTTGGACTTGATTGGCTATGTGTTTTTGCATTTTAATTTGGACCAGTAGTTTTGGCCTCTAGGGTCCTGGTGGGCACACAAAGCCAGCTTCAGGCCTGCCCCCACACACTTTCAGAGGGGGGCTGCTTAGAGAGGAGGGCTGGATGGTGTGTTTGTGCCTGTTTGGAGGATTTGGTGTCCTAGTGCTATGTTGGCTGGTGGGGTGTTGGTCTGGTGGTAGAGCAGTTCTTTTGTAATTGTGTAGCAGAGTGTTGTGTGTCTTGTGTGCCTTGTGACTTGTGGATCTACCTCCACAGTGTGGCTGGAGTGTGTCTTTATCTCATCAGTGTGTTCCTCTGTGCCAGAATCTGGTCGGGGTTATAGGAGCGTATTGTTAATATGCCAGCTTTGCTGCCCTGTGTGTTGTTGACCTGTAGAGAGTGTGTGTGTGTCTCCAAGGAGCTGTGTGCTAGATTGTGAGTCTAGGCTGCTCAGCTTTGGGCCTCGCAGCTGGGAGCATTTACAGCCGGTTATAAAGAGTTTGTTTGAAGCTCCGCTCAGCCTGGCCAGGAATTTCCTCAATTTCAGCAATTTGGGCTTTAAAAGGAGAAAAACCTAGAGCCCACTCCCCTCCTCCCCAGCAGGGGCCCCTGCCTAGCCCAGGAGTAGCATCCTGATGGTGGGGTCTCAGCTCTGGGCTGAGTAGAGGATCAGATTGGAGTAGACCCAGTTAGCTTTCTGGGGCCCTCCACCCGCAGGAAGATTGACCTTAGAGCCACTGGGATGCACTTTAGGGTTCAGGGGACGGGGGTGTGACAGTACCACTTAGATGGGAAAAGCTGCCCCTGGGCCTGTCTCCCCACAGCCCCCAGTCTTATAATTGGCTGGCACTGCCCCATGCCAGCCTGACCGCGCCCAGGTCCTTGCGCAAAAGAGGAAATGAGGCAGCGCTCTGTGGGCAGGGAGGGCGTCAGCGCCAGAGTGAGCACCACCCCATGCACAGACCTTGGGCAGAACACATGCCCTCTGAGGACACTGTGGTGGGCCTCAAGATGAGAGGTCCAGAAAGGCATTCCAGCCCTCCCCACATCTCTCAGCATCAGCCCCTCCTGAAACTCCCCCCAAGTCTTGAATAGACTCCTGGCACCCTTCTTTCTTTCCCTCCTCTCCTTTTTCATTGAGGAATCTCACTCCAGCAGGATTCTTATGCTAATGGGTGTGTGTGTGTGTGTGTGTGTGTGTGTGTGTGTGTGTGTTGGGGGGTGGGGAGAGCTTCCCTCCTGTGGGGTGGGTGGAGCTAGCCTGGAACCCTGGCATCCTGGGCATTCCTTCCCCTCTCCGGATGTACTGGGGCAGCCTTCTGACCAGGTGGGCTGCAGAGGGTTAGAAGGAAGGAGGTGTTCATGAGGTGGGCGCATGGAACACTCCTCAGGGAGGGTCTTAGGGATTTCTTGCGTTAACTTGGGCCCTCTAGGTTTGGGCAACAGGTCCTACAGGTTGAACAATTTATAGATTTTCCTAGCTTCTGCAGATGAGACACACACACACATACTGTCCCTGTCATACACACACACTGTCCCTGTCACACACACACACACACACACACACACACACACACACACACACAGATATACCCAGCAGCCTTCTGAACAGCGGGTATCCTCCCCAAACTCTGTGGAGCTGAGACCCCGTTTGAGCTGCAACTGGATATTTTCTTTGGAGGCAGTTTAGGAGTGAAGACATCATAGGCTCAGAGAGGGTCCAGAGATAAAGTCCCCTCCCCCTTCAGCCCTGTTTACCCACTGTCACCTGGCTTCTTGGTTTGCTACACTCCCAGCAGCTTCTAGACCTGAGAATCTGAGCGAATACCTCAGTCTCCCCTTCCTCAGCTTCTCTGACTCATGGCCACTCAGATCTAATCATAGACCTGAGAGCCTTGGCCCCACCATCCACTGGCAGTGTGGCACTGAGCTGGTCACTTCCCCTGTCTTCGCCTCAGTTCTTCAGGTGTGAGATAAGGCCTCTGCATGTCCTCTGGTTTATTGTCCTGATAGCTGTGCCTCACTGGTTTCTGGGCAAAAAGACCTTGGTGGTTATTTGGAGGTTGGTGTGAGAGGGAAAAGCATGAGGATTATCTACCCTGTACTACCTGAGATATGAGGTCCTGTTCTAACTACTAAGTATCCCAGCAGGTCACTCAGACAGGTGCCAGCTACGGATGGCCTGTAATTGCCTCCCCACCCCCAGATCTGTTGCCCCACAGGGAGGACGATGGGAAGTAGGCTACCTGACAAGGATCTACAAAAGTGACAGGGAGTGACTAGACAGTTCAGAGTGCAGGGCCTTAGCCCTTCCACCCACCCAGTTGATTGTTAGGGAAACTAAGGCCAAGAGAAGTTAATTTCCAGGATGGCCTTGGTGTGCAATTTGGAGAATTGAACAATGTCCTATAGGGCTAGGGCTGGTGTTATTGCGGAGGAGTTGGCCAGACTGTGGGGGGTCACACTCACAACAAGGGGCAGTAATAGTGGCTGTTGAGGGGATTCTGGGAGTGTTTGCTGTGGGTCATACCTGGTTGCAGGAACTAGTGCACTGTGGTAGTGATGGTTATCACCAGTAGGCTGGAGGAAGAAGTGCTCATGGGGTATGCATGATGAGGAGGCCTGGAGGTCTGTGAGGTCCTTCTCCCCTGACCCTCACATCACTGCTTCCCCCTCAGCGGTGGAGACACAAAGCACTAGCTCAGAGGAGATGGTGCCCAGCTCGCCCTCGCCCCCTCCGCCTCCTCGGGTCTACAAGCCATGCTTCGTGTGCAATGACAAGTCCTCTGGCTACCACTATGGGGTCAGCTCTTGTGAAGGCTGCAAGGTGTGTACATGGTGGGGGTGGGTGGATTGGGGGTCCAGAATTTCCAGCTAAGATCAGATACCAGGGACACAGATGCTAGGAGTAGGACGGGGCTGCTTTGCACATAGGTGGTTAATGAATTGGGTCAGGCCTGGGGCATCCTGCAAGGCCTGTGAGAGGCTGGTACTCCCTGCATCCTGTTTCAGTGGCACTCTCCACTTCTCCCCAACTCCAGGGCTTCTTCCGCCGCAGCATTCAGAAGAACATGGTGTACACATGTCACCGCGATAAAAACTGTATCATCAACAAAGTGACCAGGAATCGCTGCCAGTACTGCCGGCTGCAGAAGTGCTTCGAAGTGGGCATGTCCAAGGAAGGTAGGTTCCTGTCCCTGGCCTGGGCAGGAGCACTCCTGTCCTACCCTGTGACTGCTACCTTCTCTCTTCTGGCCACTCCCACTTCTCTGACCTCTGAGACCTATCCTCCCTTGGGGTGACCTCCTCCCAGGCCAGTCCTATTTGATTAGCTCCATTCACCCAGGAGGTCCCACCGTTTCCCTTTCTCCCCTCTCTGGGAGCTTAACCCTTCTTCTGAATTGGTGAATAGGGTTTAAGGCCTCACATTCCCCCTGTTTCATGGGGAAATGGGGGAGGTAGACTTGCCAATCCCCTCCCCTCTCTGGCTCCCAGGACTGAGCCAGAGATGGATCTGGGGTGGCCCCTCCCCTATCCCCCCCCATTGTGCTGCCAAGGCTATAAGTGGATATCCTGCCGCCTGCATATCCTGCCCCCCCAACAACCTCCAGCTCCTGCAGGGTGACAGGAAGGGCAGGATGGAGACATGGAGCCTAATGGCCTGGGGAGGGAGCAGGGGTTGCAGGCCCTGGGTGGGGCTAGGGAGAGCCAGCCTAGGAATAGGAGCTAATATAGGAGTTAGGGAAACTGAGGCATTAATTAGAGTACCAGGGAATAGATATTCATGATAAGGACTGAGCACATTAAATTAGGGTAAGAGAGGATGTCCAAAGTGAGGCTCCTAGGGTCCTGACCCTCTCCTTGTGCCTCTACCCGCAAGCTGTGCGGAATGACCGGAACAAGAAGAAGAAAGAGGTGAAGGAAGAAGGGTCACCTGACAGCTATGAGCTGAGCCCCCAGTTAGAAGAGCTCATCACCAAGGTCAGCAAAGCCCATCAGGAGACCTTCCCCTCGCTCTGCCAGCTGGGCAAATACACCACGGTGAGGAATGGGCAGAGCCCCAGAGAGGGTAGGGCACTCTTCACGTTGTCGGGGAATGGGTATGGGTTGTGTTAAAGGCTATGGTCTGGTGATGAGGACAAGGAGGGCATCAGAATGTGGAGGGGAGAGCTTGGGGTATTGGCTGAGAGAAGACAGCCCCCAGAGGTGGGCCGCAGCTTGCACTCTAACCTTCCACTCCTCCTGCAGAACTCCAGTGCAGACCACCGGGTGCAGCTAGATCTGGGGCTGTGGGACAAGTTTAGTGAGTTGGCCACCAAGTGCATCATCAAGATTGTGGAGTTTGCCAAGCGGTTGCCTGGCTTTACAGGGCTCAGCATTGCTGACCAGATCACTCTGCTCAAGGCTGCCTGCCTGGACATCCTGGTAAGTTAGGCCCTGTGGGTCGTACTATAGCGAGACCCTCAACAGTTCCTTGGTCCATACAAAGATTTCCTTATCCCATCTTGCCCCAGCCATCTGGGACTCCTCAGATCTCTACCTAAACTCTTCTTGTCTTAGCCTTTGCCCCTGTGACCTGATCATAGACCCTGAATGCCCTGCCTCCTGACTTCTCAGGACCTCTCCTCCCCAAGCCTCAGATCCTCCACCTCTGCCTTCTTCCCCATGCCTGCTTCAGGCTGCACTCACTGGGGACATGATCTCCTTGCTTTCCACTCATTCCCTCTTTTCCCCAACCCCTCCCCCACCCCCACCTCCAGATGCTTCGGATCTGCACAAGGTACACCCCAGAACAGGACACCATGACTTTCTCCGACGGGCTAACCCTGAACCGGACCCAGATGCACAATGCCGGCTTTGGGCCCCTCACAGACCTGGTCTTTGCCTTCGCTGGGCAGCTCCTGCCACTGGAGATGGATGACACAGAGACAGGGCTGCTCAGCGCCATCTGCCTCATCTGTGGAGGTGCGGGGGTTCCCCCTGGTGTCTGCTTGCTCTCTGTTCCCACAACACTCCACACCTGATCTCTGACTCCGCAGGAAACCCGGTGGTCTCTTCCCTTGGGATTTTTGCACCTGGCGCCATCCACAGACTTCTCAGATCCTGTACAGACTTCCCAGCAGCCTAGAAAATAGGACAAAAAAGAGGCAGAGCCGGGGGAGCTGAGGAGACCCTAGATACTGGTGCTGAGATAGGAATCTGGCAGGAATGATTTACCAGAGAAAGCCCCTTGCTGAGGGGAGAAGGTACAGGTCTTAGAGCAGGGGAGATAGCCTGGGTGGGGCTCAGGAACAACAGGGAAGTGGCTGATGGGACAAAGTTTGGGACCTGGATGCCCACAGGGCAAGGCCAGTTGGGAATCAGCTACCTGTCACTGTGCCTTTCCCATCTCTTCCTTCCTCTCTCACTCCACTGTGCTTGTGCCCATAGACCGCATGGACCTGGAGGAGCCCGAAAAAGTGGATAAGCTGCAGGAGCCACTGCTGGAAGCCCTGAGGCTCTACGCCCGGCGCCGGCGGCCTAGCCAGCCCTACATGTTCCCGAGGATGCTCATGAAAATCACTGACCTCCGGGGCATCAGCACCAAGGGTTAGTCTCGAGTGAACGTCCCCTCTGTGTCTTCTCAGAACTGCCAATCTCCCAGGTCAGACCAGTGGACAGGCAGAGACAAGAACGGAGTGATTGAGAACCAGGCGACCTACATCAGAATCCCAGCTCTGCCTCATACTAGATAATGGGAGATGTTGGACAAATTCCTTTATTTTTTGTACTTTGTTTTCCTGTTTGTAAACTGGGCTGTAATTACACCTACCTCATAAGGTTATTGTGAGGACTAAATGAATTCATTATATACAATGTAAAGCTGGGCACTGTGGTGACACCTGTAGGCCTAGCTGCTTGGGAGGCTGAGGTGGTAGGATCACTTGAGCCCAGCAGTTCCAGGCTTAGTGCATTGTGATCGCACCTGTGAATATCCACTGCACTCCAGCCTGGGCAACACAGCAAGACCCCATCTCTTAAACACATACACACACACACACACACACACACAATGTACTTAGAACTGTGCTGCATTAGAATTCAGTTCTGCAGTTTCAGTAATCACATCTCAAGTGCTCAATAGCTGCAGTGACTAATGACTACTGTATTGGACAGAGCAGATATTTCCAACAGTGCAGAAAGTTCTGCTGGACAGTGCTGGTTTAGAAGGATGTCTGGAACATAGTGTTTGGTAAATATTAGCTGTTGTTACAAATGTATTAAGAACAGGCCTAAGATGGCCAGGTGTGGTGGCTCATGCCTGTAATCCTAGCACTCTGGGAGGCTGAGGTGGGAGGATTTCTTGAGCCCAGAAGTTTGAGGTTCCAGTGAGCTGTGATGATGCCATTGCACTGTAGCCTGGTAAGACTCTGCCTAAAAAAAAAAAGACAAGCCTAGGAAAACTGGCAAACTCTGGTCTCATTTTTTTTTTTTTTTTTTTTGAGACAGAGTCTTGCTCTATCACTCAGGCTAGAGTGCTGTGGCATCAGCCTAGCTCACAGCAACCTCAAACTCCTGGGCTCAAGGGATCCTCCTGCCTCAGCCTCTCGGGTAGCTGGGACTACAGACACGTGCCACTGTGCCCGGCTAATTTTTTTGTTTTTCTATTTTTAGTTATTTGGCTAATTTCTTTCTATTTATAGTAGAGACGGGGGTCTCGCTCTTGCTCAGGCTGGTCTCGAACTCCTGAACTCAAACGATCCATCTGCCTCGGCCTCCCAGAGTGCTACGATTACAGTCGTGAGCCACTGTGCCTGGCCCTAAACTGGCAAGCTCTGGACATTAGAGGCGAGGTGGCTGGGGAGCGGAGCTGGAAGTTGTGTTCAGAGCAACCTTTGAATAAACGGCCTGAAAGAATGGGATGAGTGGGCAGCAGGCTTGTCAAATTAGACCAGGTAGAGCTTCCCGGCAGAGGAGCAACACCCAGAAACCCTAGTGGGGAGAGGGTGAGCTGGGACAGAGAGGTGACAGGCCTGTGCTGTGAGTCCCCATAATCAGAGGGCAGCTGAGAAAGATTAGGGAGGTGGCCTCAAGGGCCATGTGCCTCTGTCCTCCTGAGCCTCTTTGCCTCTCCATTGCAGGAGCAGAAAGGGCCATCACTCTGAAGATGGAGATTCCAGGCCCGATGCCTCCCCTGATCCGAGAGATGCTGGAGAACCCCGAAATGTTTGAGGATGACTCTTCACAGCCTGGTCCCCACCCCAAGGCCTCTAGTGAGGATGAGGTTCCCAGGGGCCAGGACAAAGGGGGCCAAAGTCCCCAGCCTGACCAGGGCCCCTGACCTCCCCCACCATGGGGGTTGGGGCTCCAGGCAGCAGACTGACCATCTCCCAGACACTACCAGTGACTGGGGGAGGACCTGCTCTGCCCTCTCCCCACCCCTTCCAATGAGCTCCTTGTTTTTGCCAAAGTTTCCAGGGGTGCCTCTGTGTTCATCCCCTTCCTGCTCTAACTGGCTCCCTCACCAGCCCTGGGGGCCTGCCCTGCTCCCACTGGCAGAGAGGGCAGAAGGGTGAGCCCGCGTTTGGACTCTAAAATCTCAGCACTGCCCCTCAGATGCCAGGGTCCTAGGCTCCCCAGGGCAGGAGGAAGACCCTGCCATTCCACAGTCCCTTCTTCTGCCAGGTGCTTGGACCTCTGGGAGCAAACAGGAACACTAGAGACCAAAAGGGGGGCAAAAGGGGAGGGCTGAGCCCACCCTCTTGCACCTACCCTTGGTGCCTAATGCTGTGCGATGCACCTGCTGGATGCATGCTGCCCTCTGTGCCCCATCCTCCTGCCAGGTCAGGGTGGGGGCAGGCTGGGCCCTGCATTTCTGGGGTGAAAGGGACAGATGCAGGTACATTCTGCACCTTTTTGCTTGGAGGTGGGGGTTTGCCCTGTGCTCTCCATATGAGTCCCTCCCCCAGCCCTGTCACATGCCTTGGGCTCCTGCCCCCATCTCAGCCATAGGGCAGGGATGCTCCTACACTACAGAGGGGCCGGGGGATCCCTCTCTCCCTAGTGCCTTCCACCCTTGACCCCCAAGAGCAGCTTGGCTCAGGGAAGGGGGATGCTGCTTAGCTGATCCCACCCTGACCCAGAGGAAGCCTCTATTTATTTATTAGCTTTTGTTTACACCCTGGAATTGACCCCTTCCTCCAGGGGTCTTGGGTGGGGGAGCCCAGGGCCCCTGTGACCCCTCCCTTCCAATCCCCAGTTTGTATTTAGCTGCCAAATAAGATTCCCACTGACTCCCCTTTTTCTCTGGGGGGTCAGGGTGCTGTCCCCTCCCCTCTGTTTACATCTCCCCTCCACCCCGCTGTATTGCATATTGCTGAGTTTTCTATTTTTGCAAAATAAAGTGATGGAAACTCATGGGGTGTGGCTCCCTCTAGGAGGTGGCAGAAGGAATAACAGGCTGACCTGGAGGGCACGCTGAGTGAGGAGGGCCAGCTCCTCTGTGGGCCTTGCTGCTTTCTTAAGGGAACTAAGAAAACAGGATGAAATGTGCCTGGATGGGGGGGGGCGGAAGCGGGGGCACCCTGAGTGATCTGGCCTCCCACAGCCTCCAGGTGGGTTCTATGCTGGGTGCTGGGGCCCCTGAGAAGGTGTGAAAGGCCGTCAGTGTCTCTAAGCCCATCCCCAGTCTAGTCATGCACATGTGCATATCTGCCCTTCTCTGGGGAGGGGGTCTGTTGATGTTTCTTTGTTCTCATGAGGGTTTCTGGGCCCAGAAGACAAGCTACAGTGTTTCCATTTTATAGCAGCCCCTCACCCAGTGAGCTGCCCCTCTGTGGCTGGTGTTCACCCCTGACCTCCACTCCCCCCACAACCCCACTGTTACCTTCTCTCCCAGTATCTTTCTTGCCTCTGCAAAGCGCCTTTACAATGCCTCTGGCCTCTGCTGTGCACCCCTCAACTCTGTCTTCCCCCTGCCCTCTGTGACTCTCCCTCCACACTTCCCCTGCCCCCACCCACGCCATGGCCCACCATCTTCCCTGGGACAGTACCTTGCCTACCTTGTCCCTGGCTCTCTTCACTGGTGACATGTGCATCTGGAAAGAGGTTGAAGATATGGGAGTAGGGGAGAAGAGTGGGGGGAAAGCAGAGGAAGAAAGTGAAAGAAAGAAGCTCTAGAGGAAACCACAGGGCCTGAGGGGAAGGAGGAGTTCTTGCCATGATAACCCCTGGGTTTAGGGGAAGGGTGTGGATTCTGTCTAGCCCACAGCCTGGGGCCCCCAAAGCCCACCCGGAGGAGGAACCCCTCCTCCCAATTGCTTCCTCCCAGCAGCTGCACTTCTGAAATCCACCTGACCTTCCACTAGGAGCTAGGCGCTCTGCTAAGGGCTGTGGCTACAGCAGGGAGCCTGGCAGAGCCTGGCCCTGCCCTCAAGGAGAGCTCCTTCTGGTAGGGCACACAGACCTGTGAACACATACTTCTTGTCCCACTCGCTCTCAAAGCTCCCAGTGGGCAAGCGCTGGGCTCATCCCATTGATACTTGTCACAACCTGTTCTCCCCACAGGCTTCATCCTTGCCTTGGCTCCAGCTGGTGGTTCCTGCACTCTGTTTCCCCCAGGTCACCTCCTCCGGCCCTTTCCCAGGCTCCACTACTGTCGTGGCCCCTGCCTGGCACCCCTCACCCTCTGAGCCTGGCCCTGTGCCCCTCTCGCCAAGTTTCCAGCTGCCTGGACCTTGAATTTCTCAAAGCCTCTCCATTTCTCACCCCCATTATTCCTCATGCCTACCGATTCTCTTGTCAAGCCCTTAGTATGTGCCAGGTAACAATTCATATCAGTTAGCACATTTAATTCTTACAATAATCCTATGAATCTCACTTGACAGATGGGAAAACAGCCACAGGAAGGGTTAAGTAACTTAGCTAAGGTCCTTGCTACTAGTAAGTGGTGGGGCCAGGATTTGAACTCTGGCAGTTTGGCTCCACAGCCCATGTAGTTAAGTACACTATGATGGGCACTACGTTTTCAAAATGAATAAGAGTCTCTAAAGTCCCCCTCTCTGTAACACTTACTGCCACCTTATTCCTCTTATCATGTTCCTTCCTATATGAGAGGTGCAGAGGTCACCAGTTTTGGAGGCAGGCAGACCTGGATTTAAATCCTAGACCAGCCATTCAGCAGCTGTGAGACCTTGGGCCAAGTTCTTTACTTGCTGCCTCCAAGCTTCACTCTCTACATCTGCAAAATTGGGGGATGGGGGACTCACACCCCCCCTTAGGAGGTTGTTGTGAGCATTAATTGTAATGTGAAGAGTCCAGCCGGTGACAGGGGCTCAATAAATGAACTTCTTCCAAATCTCTGCATCATCTACTTCCTTTGCCTATCTGCCCCACCTCCTAGATCAGTCACCCCCACTACCCCCAAGTCTCCCCCACCCCGGGGTGTGTCACTTCCTCTTCTGCAGCCTCCCAGATCAGTACACAAAGACTGCAACTGCCTCCAGAGGAAGGGCCGCTCTGCACGCACCTGTGAGTACCAGGGCACCAGCCCTCCTACCTCCTCTCCTTCAAGCCTAGGCCCACCTGGTCCCAACCTCCTGGGAAGAAGGTTCTCATCTGGACACCCAGGGTCTCTCTGGACTTGAGAAAGACTCTGACTTCTTTCTACATTCCTAAGATCCCCTGTCCCCATTCCCTCCTCCAGTTTCACAGCCCCCTGCCCTCATCTCCCTAGAGGAGGGCTGGAGGAAGGGAAAAGAGGAGGGGATGTGTGAGTGCTGCCATTTGAGTGCCTGCCTGGTGTCAAGGTAGGGTCCTCCTAACATTATTCCCCGCTGCCTTGCCTGCTGCTTGATGCGTTGCCCTCAGCTCAGACTTCTTCCCAGTCGCTCGCTACCTTGGCTACAGACTGCATACCACTGGGAGACTGCAGCCCAGCAGCTCGGTTCTGTTCCCATTCTTTAAGTGGGCAGCAGAGGGTTCTGTTTGACTTGGGAGGTGGATGGGTTGGGGAGAGGCTGTTTCTCAGCTGTGGAGGGGGACAACAGGGTGTGTATTGGAGTCAGAATGGAGTCTGGAAAAATGGGACAAGCATTTGGTCCAGGGAAAGAAAGGAAGACTGAAGAAGACCCCCAAGGAAAGAGAAATGGGATTAGGCAGAGCCTATCGGGGTTAGTGGGGAGAAGAAACCACGTTTGATGGTGATGGTGCCTGAGTTGGAAGGGAGGCAAGCAGCAAACAAGCCAAGAGGCCTGACCTGTCTCAGTCCCTGCTCTGCCTCTAGTGCCCTGGGTGACCTTGGGCCACTTTCTGGTTAGGAAGAGAGGGAAAAGGAAGTAAAATAAAGAACTGTGCAGAAATGGAGAAGAGAAAAGCAGCAGAGAGATGTAATCGAAGTTTTGAATAGGAAGGAGTCAGAGGGAGAGGGGGAGAGAGAGAAAGAGAGAGAGACAGACAAGCAGGTGGCAGGGCATACATCCCCAAGGAGGTGAGAAGAGGGAAGAATTAGGAAGAAGGGGAGGGGAAGGTTGTCCAGGGAGTCCCAGGGGTCCCCTCTAAAGGGAGACGAATGGGCTTGAGGTCTCTGTTTGTCCTATTCTGGAAAGCTGTGTGGCAGCAGGGGCCCCACCTGTGAGAGATGAGTCAGAACTGTGCTCTGTGCTGCAGCATCTCCAGCCTCCCTGACCACAGGCTCGCAGAGCAAGCAGGGCTGAGGTTACAGGGAGGCTCAGCCCTGGGGCGGCCTCTGGGTGTGTGTGGTGGAGCTGGAGGCACCTCCCTTATATACCGCGCCTGAGGTCACAGGTGGTGGGCAGCAGGATGGGGGTGATCAACGACTTTGCACCCCACCCCTTCCCCACACTCCGTGGAGAGCATCTGGTCCTGAGCCTGGGCCCAGGCTGAGGAGGATGCAGATGCTTCATCACAAGGAGTGAGCTGGCCTTTCTCATATACTGCTAAAGGGCATGTGAACTGGCATAGTCCTTAAGGAGCTTCTGTTGGCAATACCTTCCAATATTACAAAAAACACCGATCTATTATTGATCCTGCACGTCCTCCTCCAGGGATTTATCCTACAGATTCATTTGCACACATGTAAAATGACAGATGCATGACATTTCATTGTAGCATTATTTGTTTTACTGAATAATGAGAAACAATTTAAATGTCCATCATTAAGGGACTGATTATGTCTTCTTCTTATTTATTTATTTATTTTGAGACAGGGTCTCGCTCTGTCACCCTGGGTAGAGTACAGTGGTGTACAGAGTACATCATAGCTCACTGCAACCTCAAACTCCTGACCTCAAGGGATCCTCCCGCATTGGCCTCCGAGAATGCTAGGATTAAAGGTGTCAGCCACCTGTGCCTGGCTGGGATTGATTAACTATGATATGATGCAATGGAAGTCTTTACGGCTATAAAAATGAACAAGGAACTTCTTAGTTTTCTAAAGTAGAAAGATCTCTAAGAAAAGTAGTTAAAAAAAAAAAAAAAAGTAGGCCGGGCATGGTGGCTCACATCTGTAATCCTAACATTCTGGGAGGCTGAGGTGGGAGGACTGCTTGAGGTCAGGCGTTCAAAATAAATAAATAAATAACAAATAAAATAAAACTGTGTATAATAGTGTGTATTCTAGCACTGATATAATTCTACCATTTGAAAATTATATTCATATTAATTTGTATATGCATAAAACAATCTCTAGAAAGATTATGAGAAAAAAGATAATACACCATATTTATTTAGAGTAGGTGTGGAGACTGGGGTGTCTGGGGTGGGAGATTTCTTACTATCTTACTTAACTTTTTGATTTTTTTATGATAAAACAAACAAAAAATTATCATTTTAATCATTTTAAGTGTATAATTTGGTGGCATTAAATACATTCACAATGTTGTCCAACCATTATCACTAATTCCAGAACTTTTCATCACCCCAAAAAGAAATTGCTGATTAAACAGTCACCCCTCATTTTCCCTTCCCTCCGGTAACTTTCTGTTTTTGTAGACTTTTCTAGTTTGGGTATGTCATATAAATGAAATCATATAATATGTGGGCTTTCATGACTGGTTTTGTTCACTTAGCATAATGTTTTCAAGGTTCATCCATGTTGTAGCATGTATCAGTACTTCATTGCTTTTTATGGGCAAATAGCATTCATTGTATGGATATACCACATTTTGTTTATCCATTCATCAGCTGATGGACATTTGGGTTGTTTCCACCTTTAGCTATTATGAATAGTGCTGCTATGAAAATTTACATACAAATTTCTGTTTGAACATCTGTTTTCAATTCTTTGGGGTATATACTTAGGAGTGGAATTGCCAGATCATAGGGTAGGGTAATTCTGTATTTAACTTATTGAAGAACCAAACTGTTTTCCACAGTGGTTGTACCATTTTACATTCCCACCAGTAGTGTATAAGGATCCCAATTTCTCCACATCTTCATCAACACTTGTTATTTTTCATTTTTTTATTGTAGCCATTCTAGTGGATATAAAGTATTATCTCATTCTGAGTTTTGATTTACATTTCCCTGATGACCAATGGTGTTGAGCATCTTTTTTGGTGCTGGTTGGCCATTTATCTGTTTTCTTTGGAGAATTGAATATTTAAATCCTTTGCTCATTTTTTAATTGGGTTGTTTGTTCTTTTGTTGTTGAATTGTAAGAGTTCTTTATATATTATGGATACTCATCAGATATATGATCTGCAAATATTTTCTCACATTCTGTGGGTTGTCTTTTCACTCTCTTTATAGTGTCCTTTGATGCACAAAAGTTTAAAATTTTGAAATCCAATTTATCTATTTTTCTTTTTTTCATACTTATTTTCACATATAGACATTTTTTAGGAATTCAATTTGACCTATTTTTTGTTGTTGTTGTCATTTTTGTTTTGGTGTTATAGCTAAGAATCCATTGCCAAATACAAGATTAGGAAAATTTACTCCTATATTTTCTCCTAAGAGTTTATAGTTTTAGCAGTTATATGTAGGTCTTTGATCCATTTTCAGTTATTTATTTATTTTTTTTGAGACAGAGTCTCACTCTGTTGCCCAGCTAGAGTGCCATGGCATCAGCCTAGCTCACAGCAACTTCAAACTTCCAGACTCAAGCAATCCTCCTGCCTCAGCCTCCCAAGTGGCTGGGACTACAGGTACACGTCCTCATGCCCAGCTAATTTTTTCTATTTTTAGTAGAGATGGGGTCTCACTCTTGCTCAGGCTGATCTTGAACTCCTGACCTCAAGCAATCTTCCTGTCTCAGCCTCTCAGAGTGCTAGGATTATAGGTGTGAGCCACTGTACCCAGCCCTTTCAGTTAATCTTTGTATATAGTGTGCGGTAGGGGTCCAACTTCATTCTTTTGCATATGGATATCTAGTATTTCCCACACATTTGTTGAAGACTGTTCTTTTCCCATTGACTGGTTTGGCACTGTTGTTCAAAATCAGTTGACAACAGATGAATGTTTATTTCTCAATTCTATTCCATTGATCTATATATCTGTCCTTATGCCAGTACTACACTGTCTTGATTACTGTAGCTTTGTAGTAAGTTTTGAAATTGGGAAGTGAGAGTCCTCCAACTTTGTTCTTTTTTAAGATTGTTTTGGCTATTTGGGGTGCCATGCAATTCCATATTAGGAATTTTAAGATCAGCTGTTCCATTTCTGCAAATAAAGGCCATTGGGATTTAACTTTTTGACTTTTAAAGCATGGTAATGGATTACCTATTCAATTTTTTAATTAATAAGGTTTTTTTTTTTTTTTGAGACAGGGTCTTGTTCTGTCACTGGGGCTAGAGTGTAGTGGTGTCAAATAAGTTTTTTAAAATTAGGAATTTGCCTGGTCTTCCTGTATGCCATTCCAGGAATTACCCTGCCTCCACCCCAGATTGCTTTCTCCAATCTAGAATCCGTTTGTACAAAGTACAGGAAAGAGAAAATCTTTACTAGCACTGGCCTTCCTTCCTCCCTTATCCCAGACCTGTAGGGAGTTCTTCCTGTGGCCTAATGTTCATTCCTCTTGCTACCATGTCAACCAAGTAGAATTATCATTCCTGGACTCTTTCACACACTCCCTCATCTGCTCTAGCCCTCCTTCCTCTCATTCCCACTAACTGGCCCTCTTCCCTCATATAGAATCCAAGATCGTGAACACTGCAACGCCTGTCAGATTATTTATTTAACTCCCTCACTTTACACATGTGGAAACTAAGGCCCAGAGAGAAAGTCTGACTTGCCACACAGCCAGTGAGCGATTGCAGCAGGACCAGAATCCAGCCTGTTTCCTGTTTGGTTCTCCCACCACTACAGCTTGGAAACCTGGTGAATAGACCTGGGTGTAGACCTCAGTGGCTCCAGGCCTAGTCCCCAGACCCTTTGTCAGGCCATTTTGCTCACCCTGGCCATACAGATCTGCACACAGGAAGGATAGATCTTCTCTGAGGCCCCTATCCCAGCCTGGTACCTGCGCCTTTCCACCCTTTTGAAGAAATGGCTGAATTCACAGGAGAAGTGAAACTATGAGGGGAGATAAAGAGTTAGGGTAGAGGGCCAGGCATGGTGGCTCACGCCTGCAATCCTAGCACTCTGGGAGGCCAAGGCAGGAGGATCCTTTGAGCTTGGAAGTTCAAGATCAGCCTGAGCAAGAGTGAGTAGCCCCAGCTACTATGGAGGCTAAGGCAAGAGGGTCACTGGAGCCCAGGAGTTTGAGGTTGCAGTGAGCTGTGATGACACCATTGCACTCTAGCCCAGGTGACAGAGCAAGACTCAGTCTCAAAAAAAAAAGAAAAGATAGAAAAGAATTGGGGTAGAGTTTTGAGAGTGGCAACCACAAGCTAAGTTTAGATGAATGAGAGCTTGGGGGTCTTTCCTGAGGACCCACATGTCCTCTTTTACATCCTATTACAGGCCATGGTGGCTATGTCAATGGTCCTTGTTTTCCTCCTGGCCCTGAGCAGTGGTGAGAGTGAGTTTGATGCCAAGATCCCATCTCCAGGGGAGGCTACGGAATGGAGGGATCCTGACCTGTCCCTTCCGGGGTCCTGCCAGCCAGCCCCTTCCTGCCAGAGGTGCATCCTCTCACACCCTAGCTGTGCATGGTGCAAGCAACTGGTAAGGATGGGCCTGTGGCCTTTGAACCATATGTGTGTAGGTGCAGCCTAGATATATGTGTGTGATTGTGTGGGCACATGTATGATTTTCTGAGTACACTCTACAGTCTCATGCGTGACTGAGTTTGTGCACATGGGATTCCTATGTGTGATTATATGTGTGTGTCACATGCATGCAAGTTTCCTGTGCGTGTATGATCATGTCTGTATCTCTTTGTGTATAAATGGAGAGTCCTTGTGACCATAAATTGGGAAAAAGTATGTGCTTGTGGAAATTCATGCTTGTGTATAGGTAGGGGGAATTGTTGTGCATGTATGAATTGCCACAAAAGAATGCCATAGACTGGGTGGCTTAAGCAACAAGAATTTATTTCTCATAATTTTGGGGGCTGGGGAGTCCAAAATCAAAATACTGGCTGATTTGGTTCTCTGGTGTGAGGGCTCTCTTCCTGGCTTACAGACGGGCCACCTTCTTGCTATGTCCTCACGTAGTCGAGAAAGAGAGAGAAAACAAACTTTCTGCTGCTTCTTCTTGTAGGGGCACTGATTCCATCATAAGGGCTCTACCTTTATGACCTCATCTAAACCTAAGTACCTCCCAAGGGCCCCATCTCCAAATACTATCACATTGAGGGTTAGGGCTTCAATATAAGAATTTGTTTGGAGGTGGGAGGGCAGAGCTCAGTCCACAGCAGAAAGTGTGTGATTGGGTTTCTGAGTCTGTGTTTGAAGGTGGGGGTATTATGTTCCTGGGTGTGTAGCAGCCTGTGCTTGGGCAGGTAGAAGGGAAGGAGTTGGAAACCTGTGGGCTTTAGGGGGGAGTGGGAAGGCTTGAGCTATCTAAGTGGCCAAGAAGGATGCTGGGGAGTAGTCACCTCCCTGGCTGTTGTTTGTTTATGCTTTAAAGAGACAGGCCTCGCAGAATGGCAGAGCACAAGGGTGCCTGAGCTGGAGGTGGGCAGAGCTGTCTCTCTTACAAGAAGATGGAGAGTTAGATCAGCACAGGCCCTGAGATAAGAGCTGAGGGCACACTCACACAGAGGCAGAGCTACCGATGCTGAGAGGGCCAGGAGAAAGGCACATGGTGAATCTCGGAGGACAGAAAGGGTAGACTCCAAACCTGGGGTAGGTGAGAGGCAGGGGTGCAAGTCTGGAGCTAGGGAGCTGGACCTGTTGGGACAGTTGGCTCTGTGTCTGCTTCCTCCAATCCCCAGATTAGGGGCTGGCACCCCAGGACAGCTGAGAAGCAGCTGTAACCATTTCCTTCCCCTGTGGTCAGGGTTACCAGACAGTTGGGGTAAGGTGTCATCTCCTTTTCTGTTCCTATCCTTTCCCTTCCCAGAAACTGTGGGTGTTAGTCTGACCCCCTTAGCATTTTAGTCTGAGCATGCAGGGGAGGTTGGACTAGGAGGCTAGGCTCCCCCACTTTTTGTGGTAGTGAGGTCCCTGACGTCTCAACAGGAAGTCTGTGGCTCCAGGGGGAGGAGAAGGGTGGGTGGCCGGGGAAAAGGAGAGTTGAGATAAGCGGGAGGGGAGGAGGGACTTCTACATGAAGTGGGGGCTCTGACAAAGAAGAAAGGACATAGTTCAAGGGTAGCTTGATGAGGAGGGCAGGGAATCAGAAGGGCTCAGGGCATTGACTTGGGGTGGGGGGATTAGAGTGGCCAGGTTCGCAGGGTGGTTGTGGGAGCGGAGCTGGGGGGCCCGTGACCGGGTCCCGGACGCGCCTCCCCTTGCGGAGCAGAACTTCACGGCGTCGGGGGAGGCGGAGGCGCGGCGCTGCGCCCGGCGAGAGGAGCTGCTGGCTCGCGGCTGCCCGCGGGAGGAGCTGGAGGAGCCCCGCGGCTGGCAGGAGGTGTTGCAGGACGAGCCGCTCCGCCAGGGCGCCCGCGGCGAAGGGGCCATCCAGCTGGCGCCGCAGCGGATCCGGGTCACGCTGCGGCCGGGTGAGTTAGGGGTGGCGAGGGCGGGACAGAGGTCTAGACTGGGATTCGAATGCGCTTCGCTTACCCGCGCCCACCACCCACCCCTCAGGGGAGCCCCAGCAGCTCGGGGTCCGCTTCCTCCGTGCCGCGGGATACCCAGTGGACCTGTACTACCTTATGGACCTGAGCTACTCCATGAAGGATGACCTGGAACGCGTGCGCCAGCTCGGGCACGCCCTGCTGGTCCGGCTGCAGGAGGTCACCCATTCCGTGCGCATCGGTGAGGGAAGCGCTGCCCCCCACCCTGTCAGCCTTTGCCTATGCCTCTAACTTCAGCCACCGCCTTAGCCCCTGCCAACCTCCCGGACTCACACAGGCCCCAATCTGTCCTCTCCCAGTTGTTAACAGACCTGGCCAGGCCACAGGCTCCTGCATCTCTCCCCCCAGACACTCATCTTTTAGGTCAGAGCTGGAGGGGACTTAAGAGAATGTCCAGTAGTACCCATCATTTTCTGGGAGGTCTAACTGAGTCTGGAGAGACCATTCAAATACCTTCCCAGGGTCAGACAGCTGTCTTGTACCTGCCAACCTGGAAACTGTCCTGATGCCAGTGTCTTTTGGACAAGGCTTAGATGCCACACAGTCCCTGGCTCTGAATTCTGTGCCATCTCTCCTCATTTCAAGATCACCGCCTTTGCCTCAGGCTGCTGCTACACCCCACACCCTAACTTTCTTCCTCTGCCCTCAGGAAGCCCCCGTCTGTGACCCCATTTTGCTCTCCTCTTAATGACCTCCATGCCCTACTTCCCTAAGCCGGTGGCCTCAACCCTTGTCCTTACCAGTTACTGTGTCCCTCCCTTATGGGCACACCCTCTCCCATCACGTGCTCCATGATCATACTTCCCAACCCCCACTTCCCATGGAGTCCTCTGCAGTGACCCCAGTAATGTCCTGCTGCTGCTTAGTGGCTTCTGGCACAGTTTTCATCCTCCCATCTCCCAGGTTTTGGTTCTTTCGTCGATAAAACGGTGCTGCCCTTTGTGAGCACGGTGCCCTCCAAGCTGCGCCACCCCTGCCCCAGCCGAGTGGAGCGCTGCCAGTCGCCCTTCAGCTTTCACCACGTGCTGTCCCTGACGGGGGATGCCCAGGCCTTTGAGCGGGAGGTGGGGCGCCAGAGTGTGTCTGGCAACCTGGACTCACCTGAAGGTGGCTTTGATGCCATTCTGCAGGCTGCACTCTGCCAGGTGAGGAGGTGGGTCTGGGATCTGAGCCCAAAGGACCGTCTGGGAACGGGACTGCCCACTGTGGTTGTGCAGTGCACAGTTCTAGGGGAAGCCATTCATACCATAGTCTGTAGTTTGCGTATTTATTTTAACAATTACTTGGTGGACTGGAGTAAAATATCCTGAGGAAGATGTATGTTTTTCTAATTCACAAGAAAGCCTCCCTCTACTAGCAGTGGCCTGGTTTGGGGGCTGGGGAGAGCAGGGAGAAGCAAGGAGCTAGAGGCAAGGGGACGGATAAACTAATTCAGAGTGGGGTGGGCGGAATCCTTGGCTCATAGAGCTGGGGTGGCTCAAGGGCTATACCCTGGTATACAGCCTACCTCCTGCCCCCACTGCACCCCAGGAGCAGATTGGCTGGAGAAATGTGTCCCGGCTGCTGGTGTTCACTTCAGATGACACATTCCACACAGCTGGGGATGGGAAGCTGGGTGGCATTTTCATGCCCAGTGATGGACACTGCCACTTAGACAGCAATGGCCTCTACAGTCGCAGCCCAGAGTTTGTGAGTCCCCACCCTCACTCTGCCTCTGCCCATCTAAGCCATCCCTCCTCTCCTTCAATGACCCCTACCCCTCACTGGTGACCACCCTGTAGATAGCTTGCCTTCTTCTCCAGCATTTCTTTCTCCCCATGTCCTCCCAGCTGCTCAGACAGGAAACTGTGTCACTCCACTTCCTACTTCATCCCTACTCCTTACCCATCCCTACTCCTCCAGGGCTCCTCAGTGGGTGGCACCTGGTTCCTGAATTCCCTGGGTGGAGGGACCTGACATGTTGTGCGGGAAACCTGTGGTGCTCACCTTGTTGCTGCTCCCTCCCCCAGGACTACCCGTCTGTGGGTCAGGTAGCCCAGGCCCTCTCTGCAGCAAACATCCAACCCATCTTTGCTGTCACCAGTGCCACACTGCCTGTCTACCAGGTGAGAGCTAGCTAAATGTCAGACCCCCTAGCTCCACCTCAGCCTTTGTCTATTCCCCCAAAGATCCATTCTCTGCCCCCTATATACCTTCCTTCCAGACCCCCAGAAGCCCATTTTCCTAGAGCTGTGACCCACCATTTCCCTCAACTCCCCATAACTCAGGAGCTGAGTAAGCTGATTCCTAAGTCTGCAGTGGGGGAGCTGAGCGAGGACTCCAGCAATGTGGTACAGCTCATCATGGACGCTTACAATGTGAGGGGTCAGGGTGGGGGAACAGTGGCGAGGGTGGGACTGGGAAGAGGTGGAAGGGGACCCTCAGGTGGGGTGGCAGAGCTAAGAAGGAATGAGTTGTGGTCTCACATTCCACAGCTCCTACCTAAAGTTTGCATGTGGCTGTCATTAACAGTTCACTCACTCAATCTCACATTCACAAATCTTAAGTGTCTGCCATGCCACGTGCAGAGCCTGGAGCCCTGCTTTGGGCAACAAAAGAAAGTTATATTCATTGAGATTTTATTTCATGCCAAACATTGTCCTAGGTGCATATACTGTTTGCTACCTCATTTTACCCCAACAGAACCCCTGCTTCGTAACTGTTATCCTATTTACAGATGAGGAAACAGACACAAGGGGCTAAGTGATTTGCCCGAGGTCAAACAGAAAACAAATGGAAGGGCTGGCATTTGTCCCCTGTCAGTCTGTACATAAAGAATGTGAGATCTGGAGCCTGCCTTCATTAAGTTTATAAACCATTCAGAGATATTCTTCACAAGAACCATAGAATTGTACAGGCAGAAGGAACCACAAACATTCTTAAGTGTTTCCTGGGTTTAGGTCGTATCTCTGCAACTAGACTGTAGGCTTCTTGATGGTAGGGACCACATCCTAAATCTATGGCAAGAAAATCTGAAACCGCATCAAATTTCCCAGGACACTCAGTGCAATGAATCTGTCCTTTAGACCTTCCATGCACCCACGTTATGTGTCCTGATTTGGTGTTTGACAAACATGGTCACTGCACATTTACAGCACCTGGGCAGCCCTTGACCCCTAGTGGCTATTGTTGGCAGCTGCCTTGAAATGCTGTATTAGAGGCCTCTGGAACTGGGGCATTCCACTCAGCGTTCTCACATGCCTTGCTCCAAAAATGCTTCCCGACCGGGCAGCACAGAAGGAGCCCCAGGCGGCAGAGGGCAGGGTGCTGGTAGAATGGGAACAACTGGAGAGGGCAGCGGTAGGATTGGGTCCTGCCTTCACACGGTTACCCACTCCCTCTCTTCCCACAGAGCCTGTCATCCACTGTGACCCTCGAACACTCTTCACTCCCTCCGGGGGTCCACATCTCTTACAGATCCCAGTGTGGGGGTCCTGAGAAGAGGGAGGGTGAGGCTGAGGATCGGGGACAGTGCAGCCATGTCCAAGTCAACCAGACGGTGAGAGCTCTCCAGAATAAGCAGAAGGAAGTGGGGGGTGGGCGTAGAAAATCGAAGCCAGCAGGAAAAGATGGGGGCAGGCACTGAAAACGTGATAGCTTGGGGTAGTCCTTCATCCATCCTTTCTGTGGTGGCTTAATGAGTGGCTTCCTCAGGCATGTTTCTCGGAGATGGGTGCTATAACCCTATCCTTTGATTTATTTTTAAATTTTTAAAATATTAAGGAGATACAAATGTTTTTGGTTACATGGATTGCTTTTGTAATGCTTGAGTCATGGTTATAGGTGTGTGCATCACCCAAATAGTGTTCATTGTATCCGTTAGGTAGGTTTTCTCCCCTCCCTCCATCCCCCTTCCCCCCTGCTTGGTTTCCACTGAGTTTTACTTCCCTCTGTGCACATGTGTGCTCATTGGTTAGTTCCAATTTAATAATGAGTACATGTGGTGTTTGATTTTTGTTTTTTTAGAGACAGGGTCTCGCTCTGTCGCTGAGGCTAGAATGCGGTGGCATCATCATAGCTCACTGTAGCCTCGAACTTCTGGGCTCAAGCAATCCTCCTGCCTAAGCCTCCTTAGTAGCTGGGGCTACAGGCATGTGCCGCCACACCTAATTTTAAAATTTTTTGTAGAAACGGGGTCTAGCTATGTTGCCCAGGCTGGGATTACCAGCGTGAGCCACTCTGCCTGGCCTATCCCTCAATTTACTAAAGGGTAGGGATCTGGATGATCAGTGGGCTGGGCTGTGCGCGTGTGTATAATCTGCCTACACTGTCTTCAGGTGAATTTCTGGGTTACTCTCCAAGCTACCCACTGCCTCCCAGAGCCCCATCTCCTGAGGCTCCGGGCCCTTGGCTTCTCTGAGGAGCTGACTGTGGAGTTGCATACGCTGTGTGGGTGTAACTGCAGTGACAGCCAGCCCCAGGCTCCCCACTGCAGTGACGGCCAGGGACACCTACAGTGTGGGGTGTGCAGGTGAGGGCCCCCTCTTCCCTTCACCCAGCTGGCTCCCCACCAATGACGAACCCTGTATTCTTCCTCCTTCACTTTCCACCCTCCCACTGGAGTCTCCGAGACATCCTAAGCCCTCCCCTCGATGGGAACTCTCACTCTTCCACTCCTCAATGCTGCACTGCACTCTCCCCGCGCCCCCCACTCTGGCCACTCCTCTCTCTCCAACTCTTTTGAGAACATGGGTTTAGAGGAATCTGGAAGAGACAGGTTAGGGATGGTCAAACTCCTGGACCCACTTCTCCTCCTCCGCCTTTCCCTCCCAGCTGTGCCCCCGGCCGCCTTGGTCGGCTCTGTGAGTGCTCTGAGGCTGAGCTGTCCTCCCCGGATCTGGAATCTGGGTGCCGGGCCCCCAATGGAACAGGGCCCCTGTGCAGTGGAAAGGGACGGTGCCAGTGTGGGCGCTGCAGCTGCAGTGGACAGAGCTCAGGGCGTCTGTGCGAGTGTGATGATGCCAGCTGTGAGCGACACGAGGGCATCCTCTGTGGAGGTACCTGGAGACTTTGGGAGGAGGGCAGGGTCTGAGGGGCCCTCCCAAGGCAATTAGGCTCTGGGAGCTTCATGACACTGAGGGCACATGTCGAAGATTCTGGTGTAATGAGTTAGGTTAGAACATGTGTCTGGTACACTTGAAAGGGACTGAATACATGGGCCTGTGGTGGCATCTGATGGCCAGTTGTGTGTGGGCAGTTATGGTTGTCACCCTGTATGTGGCTCTGCCTCAGGCTTTGGCCGCTGCCAATGTGGAGTATGTTACTGTCACGCCAACCGCACGGGCAGAGCATGTGAGTGCAGCGGGGACACAGACAGCTGTGTTAGTCCCGAGGGAGGGCTCTGCAGTGGGCACGGACAATGCAAATGCAACCGCTGCCAGTGCTTCGACGGCTACTACGGTGCTCTGTGTGACCAGTGCCCAGGCTGCAAGACACCATGCGAGAGACACAGGTGAGGCCTCAGGTCTTGCATCTTGGGAGCAGGGATACAGTGGGGCTTGAGGAGCTACTCCTGTCTGTCTGCTCTCCTTCTTGCTTGTCCTGTGGGTGGGGGCTATTGGGTGACAACTGCCCAGCTGGTAACATTGGCATCCACCACACAGGGACTGTGCAGAGTGTGCAGTATTTGGGACTGGCCCCCTGGCCACCAACTGCAGCACAGCTTGTGCCCATGCCAACGTGACCCTGGCTTTGGCCCCTATTTTGGATGATGGCTGGTGCAAAGACAGGACCCTGGACAATCAGCTGTTCTTCTTCTTGGTGGAGGATGAGGCTGGAGGCAGGGTCACACTGAGAGTGAGACCCCAAGAGAGTAAGTGGGTGGAGCACTGAAATTCTGATGGGCAGGGCCTAGAACTCTGGGGACGTGCAGGTGAAGATAATGGGAAACCAGACTGGGGGCTCAAGCAGAGCTCTGAATCCAGGGCAGGGTCAGAGGTGATGGACCAAGTGGACAAGACTAAGGCCCCAGGCAATGACGATAACCTTGGATCCTACTGGGTTCTCTTTGCTGCCAGTGACAGGGTTGGAGAGGCTGGACATATTGTGGGCAACTGTTTATCTGTCCCTATACCCCAGCCCCCAGAAGTCTGTGTCCTGTTCCTCCCCTATAGAAGGAGCAGACCACAGCCAAGCCATTGTGCTGGGCTGCATAGGGGGCATTGTGGCAGTGGGACTGGTGCTGGTCCTGGCTTACCGGCTCTCAGTGGAAATCTATGACCGTCGGGAATACAGACGCTTTGAGAAGGAGCAGCAGCAACTCAACTGGAAGCAGGTGAGGAGACTGCCTCCTGCCCCACCCAGCTGGGCTGTCCTTGCTTGCCTTCCCTAGTTGGGCCCCTTTTTGCTCTCTGCTTCCTCACCTGAGCTCAGCCCAAACCCCTCCCACCCCTCTGCTGACTTCCACTGGTTCCTAGGATCCTGCTCAAGTTGTAGGCTGGCCTCTTAGGACTAGATGAAGGGGACAAGGAATCCTGGGATTTTCCCTCATAATTTGCAATGTCTTTCCGCAGGACAACAATCCTCTCTACAAAAGTGCCATCACGACCACCATCAATCCCTGCTTTCAAGAGGTGGACCATCCTGCTCTCTGAATGAGGGACTCTCACTCTGGACTCTTCGGGACCAGCAGTGTCCAGGGAGGACAGTGGGAACTGGGGGCGGCTCTGTCAGGCAGGAGCCTGGAAAGGCACTAAACTACTGCAAAAGCAGAGGAGTGGTCACCACCCTACTTCATTTTCAGAGTGACACCCAAGAGGGCTGCTTCCTGCTGCTGCGACTTTGCCTCCCTATATCACAAGGAGGGTTACCCCACCCACGCACACAATAAAGTCTTACCTGAGACCACAGCTGTCACTTGGCGTCACCTCACCAAGGCCAATGCAGACTGTTTAGCCTGGGCCTTGGGAAAGGTCATGTCCATTTTCCTTTTGCCACCTGAGGGCAGGGCAACTTGAACGTGCAGGGGACTCCTGCTACACAGCCTGGGAGGGTCTGGAGAGGCCCAGGGAGTTCCTGGGTGCCACTGATGCAGGGCTAGAGGCCACACTTTGAGAGACACCTTAGTATCTACCCTCGTCGTGTCCTGCTGTGTATGTTTTCTTCTCTTGTTCAGAACTGATGGCCTGTTTTTACTCCTACTTGCTGATCCTCTGTGGAGAAGGGGAGCTTTAAAATGGTGGTTTGTAGGGTGCTAGAAGTTGTGGGATGGTTGTATCAGGGAGAAAAAAGGAAAACCACTAAAACTACTCTGGCCCCTGGTGAAAGTTTCCCGAAAGGATATTCTTCCCAAAGAGCAGATAGTATGTAGAAAAGCCCCATTTTCTTTTTATTTAAATATCCTAAATATATCACGAAGGAACATACACTGCACTTTAATGGTAAAAAGATACAAGTTTATAACATCTTATAAAAACTACCATTTAAAAGTGATCTTGTCCATTTGATATTCCCCTCCCCCATAGCAAAATAAGTATATTAAAAAAAAAAAGAGAGGGTGGAGAAGGGTAGGAAGGGGATAGTTGAAGATAAAAGCCCCAGCGCCCAGCAGAGGCAGAGAGCATCTGGGGAGAGGGTTAGAGTTGTGGTGGGACTCCACTCATTTAACCCTCCAATGTCAAGCCATGGGGCACATCAGTAGCTAAGTGATGACAAGGCTGCTGGGGGTGGACGGAAAGGACTTGGGGTGCTGGGAAGGGCGGGGCTGGCAGGGCCTGATGCAGCAGCCCACCTAGCAACAGGCACTCTGCTTTCCTCCTGGATCCCCCAATTCCACGTCCTGCTTTCTAAGAGCCTGCCCTATCTCCATTTCCCCTCACTCTACACACACCTGAGGCATCTTTCCAGTGCTAGGCCCAACCCCAGCAAGGGAGGAGGGGGCTTTGGGCCCAGAAGCCTTTGCAGCGGTCTTAGCCTGTGATTTCCCTGGGGTGTAGGTGGGGCTTCTGGGCCCTCAGAGTGCTGAATCACTCCCTTCACCCCTTTGCTCCTCTCTCCTCACACATCCACTGCCCCAGAGCATCAGCACCTGAACTACCTACCTGCTCCTGAGTTTCCCCCACACCCAATTCATCAGCAGGGTGGTTCTGGGATGGCTGTTTGCACACACGCTCAGAAGTACCCTCCCTCCCCCAGGCAAGAAGCCAAGGTCTGTGGGGGGTCAGGGAACCTTCTGACCCAGTACACACATTTGTACATGTAGAAGCATACGTCACTCGTGATTCTCTCCACTGTCCCTCCATCCCAAACAGATTAGCTGTAAATGGCAGGGAGGGAGGCCTTCTATTTTCAACAGCGTTTTTCGAGGACAGTTTTCTAAGTGTTTTATAGGTTGCTGGAAGTTGGGTGGTGAATCATCCCACAGGTGAATGACAGAAAAATCCCAGCCCCAGCAGCGCCCTCTAACAGGAAGGGGGCTGGCTCACATGCAGAAACATACCCCTGTTTGCAGGGGCCACAGGGCAGATCCAAGGACTGAGATCTAAGAGTTCAGGACCACATCAAATGGGAGTGTCAGCATCAAGCTAGAAGAGTAAACAGCAGCAAAAATTCCTCAGCGTCTCCCCCAAAGGATCTCAGATGCTGTCAGGGAAAATCTAAAGGGTGCTATGTCTCCCTTTTTTTCCCTGAAATATACCCGAGGTATGTATGGATGAGCCCCCTCCACCCCTTAACCCCTCCAGAAGATAACAGCCAGGAATTGCTGCTGCTGTCTATTCCCTACAATCTCTGGGAAATGAAATGCCACTTCCTGGAGGTTGCCATCTCAGATTCTCACTGACAGCTTGGAGCTCAGGTTCACCCAGGCTCCATTACTCCTAAGATAGCTCTGCCTACTATTGGTTAGGGGAGGCCACAGTGGGGGCCAACCAAACCCCAGAACCTCCTATAATGATCCTTTCTTTCACAGGAAGAAAGGGTTTATTTCACTTTAGAAAATTCATGTTCACAAGCCTTGGCTTGGCTTACAAACACCCTAACCATCAGCCTATTGAATCAATCTAAAAAAACCCCTCCAAAACAAAGCCCTTCTGTTTCCTAAATTGTGTTTCTCAGCTCCTGCTGAGACCTCAAGCACCCTTCAGGTCTTGGTGGGAGAAGGCTGTTTTCTGTTCATCCTCCCCTAAGGTGAGGGCCAGAGAAGGGTTTGGCTCAATAACATGCCATTTCCTCCAAGCAAACAAATACGAGCACTCACATACCACACATACACACGAACACACACCCCACCCCTGATCACTTTTCTGGGGGTGGACAGGGTGGTGGTGTCAGAGCAGAGAGGAGCAAAGAACATGGTTAAGAATAAAACCTACATTAGGTTTCTTACCCAGTCTTTTCTCTGCAGTATCCTCCCCACCCCCCAATTCTTTGTTGGGTAGTGATGGCCATCAAGAAGGAAGCCAAGATCTTGTTCTTTGGGACCAAAGAACAGACCCCTATTTCCTCTACCTGAATACAGTGATAGGACTTGGGGAGGGAGAACAGCTCATACTGCTCAACAGTCAGGTCAGAAGACACCAAATTCCTTTGTTTCTTGAACAGCTCTTAGCCAAATTGGGACTAGTCTTGGATTGTTCCTAAGAGGGCACAAGGAGAGAGAACCCATGGATCTGACATCCATAACTCCTTGCTCTATCTGGCTTTAGGAGTCAATGGCAGCGAGGTAGCCACAAACATCTCCAAGACCAACTGCCCAAAGAAGAAAAGGGCTTCACGGGCCACTCTCACCCAAGTTTCCTCCTCAAGGCACTTGAGCTGATCCCATCAGGTACCAGTGCGGCACGGGCCATTACAACACCCCTGGGCACAACTCTTGCTCTTCCCTTGAGGAAGTAAGAGGTACCATGCACTTTTTTTGGATCCAGCCCTTGCCTGCTCCTCCCACTGTTTTTCCGTTTGTCCCTACAGTGCGTAAGGAGGCCAAAAAGCTCAGCTGCCATCCCCGATCCTATCATCCCTCAAACAGGAGGTGAGGTGTAGGGCTGTGGAACACTGAGGATCTATTGCAACTAAAAACTTAATTTTTGGGGAGAGCTGGACCAGCCATAGTCCCTGCTTTGGACCAGGACTCTATGCCTCCAGATTACCTGTATCCACAGTTTACCTGCTGAAATTGCTTTTGGATAAACAAAAACAAGAACAGAATAAACAAACAAATCCCCTTCCCCAATCTTTTCCATTTCAGCTGCCAGCTAGAGTCCAAGGTTGTGGGAGCCACACTTCAGTCTTGGTCCTGTACCTTGAGTTCCCACCTATGACCTCAGCCAAGGGTCCAGGGACTAGCTCCCCTACCCAGGAATGCTGTCGGAACTTCCCCGAGATACTCATAGTCTCAGATTATTTACAGAGCTGAGGCTCTGGGGCCACTGTCCCCTGATGCACTCTTCTGGTCTCCTGGGTCCACTCCTCCAGGAGGGGGTCAGGTTCAGATGTGGCGGTGGTGGGACCATCAGACCAGAGGGGGTGCGCTCTTCAGTAGATTCTTCTGATCACTCCCACCACCCGGGGCCCCTTGCGCCTATAGAGAAAACTGCCCGTCGGAAGTCTTGGACTGGCACCCTTGGCACATCCGTTTGTGTCTGAGTAATCGATCTGTCCGAGAAAAACACTGAGAAGAAAGGGAGGGTTAAGTGTCTGAGAGGAGAAACTCAGCTACCTGTTGGCTAGCTCCTTCCCCACAAAGGAGGCAGATGTTAACATTCTATATTCCCTCAGCACGTGCAGAGATGGCATGAGCATCTCTTACATTACGAAGGCAAGCTCTAAAGCCAGAGTGCCTGGGTCTGAATTCTGGCTCTATCACTTAGCAACTGTTATGACCCTGGGCAAGTTATCTAACAGCCCTAAATCTGCATACTCATCTGTAAAATGAGGCTAAAAGTACCTACTCACAGGGTAGCTGCTTTATTCATCAAATATTTATTGAGTATCTATCTCAAGGCAGGTACAGTTCTTGGGGCTGCGGACAGAGTGGAGAACCAGAGAGATAAAGTCTCTGCCCTCATGGAGCTTTCATTCTAGTGTTTTGAAGATTCAACGTTAAGAGTATGGAGCAAAGCTTAGGACCACACAAAGCATCCAGGAAGGGTTAGTTATTATCATTTCTCATCTCTTGTTCTTGTCTTGTTTTGGTCTTGGCTCTTACTTTCTCATCAGATCAGACACTGACCCCTAGGGCAAAGATTGTATCTCTTCCTCCAAAGTACACGAATTCTGAAGTTGGACTGAATACTGGCTCTGCTCTTGATCTGCTGTGTCCTTGAGAAACTTAATTTCTCTGAATCTCCATTGTCCCATATGTGAAATGAGGACAACACAGCTACCTCATGGAGTTAATATGAAGATTAAATAATCTATGTAATGTATGCATGTTTCATGGTACCTGGCATAGAATAAGTGCTCAATAAATGCTATTATTACTATTACCGTATTCTAATGGGCCCTCAGCTGCATGAGGCCAGTGAGATGCATCTCAGCAAGATGCTAACTCTACTATAGTGAGCAACGCCAGGTGGCCCCTCAGGCAGGAATAGGGGCCAGTGCTGGTTCTTGGGGAAGAAAAAGTTTGTGTGGGGGGCTGCAGCAGGGATGGATGACCTGCGAGCCTTACCTGATGACATCGTTCACACTTGTAAGGCTTTTCACCACTGTGCACACGCTTATGGCGTTCCAGGTGGTACTTTTGGATGAAGCGCATATCACATATGTCACACTCAAATGGCTTCTCACCTGGCCCGAGTGGAGAGAGAAGTGAATGTCAGGAGGGATGTATGGTAGGGATTTCATTCCAGTTATTTTCTCAGAACCTTTATCTCTTAGCAATGTGTAGACACCTAAGCTATCATAAATGGGAAGGGGGGTTCCCAAAGCTGCTGGTCTCAGTGACACCAGACACAGAGCCATGCAATCTCTACCTCATTCACTTATCTTCTTCCTCCATTTCTAATACTTCCTCTTTAAAATAAACCCAATTGGAGCCACACACACACACACACACACACACAAAATGTAAGCTAGACTGTTCTCCCCCTTTGCATACAAGCTAGAGACTTACCGGTGTGAATAAGGATGTGCCTCTTTAGGTGGTAACTGCTCCTAAAGGCTCCAAAGCAGTGTTCACAAACAAAATTTTTGGGAATCTTTACTTGAAAAGAACCATTTTGTTCCACTACCACCACCTGGAGGCAACAGTAAGGCATGTCATGAGGCCGTCCCTATGCCCTCTTCCTGGAGAGACCATTTTATTCTGGGTCCACATCCAGCTGCCGGGCAAAGGAACCACTCTGATGCTGTCTAACGGTGCTGTCATCTCCCATATTCCTTAGAGTTAAAAGACCTTCTGGGGAAGAAGGTGGAGTGGGAAAGCTGTCTACCTTGTCAAACCCAACATTCTTGAGTATGACCTAAGCTAGAGTCTGCCTGCCCCCCACCATAAGATCTCATGTTCCCCAAATGGTACCAGATGCTCCAGCGAGGGTAGAGATCAACTACCACAGTAGTCTCTGGGTGAAATCAGGGGACACATTCACTGGCTTTGAGACACCAAAGTGTTTAGGGAAAGCTCCAGGTTGAGTGATATTGGGAAGAAAGAGGAAGATTACCCCATCACTAAACTGTATCAGTTTGGGGGATTACCCCATTACCTGCCTTTTTAACAGTCTTTTTGGAATGAGAGGCCTCAGCCAAGCTGTCATCATCTTTGCGGCTCCGGGACTTATCACTGTCTTTTCGGTGGCCCTTTGAAGACAAATCAAATCTAAACTCACGGTCCATCTCAGAACACAAGACGAAACCAAATGCTGCTTTCAGACAAACAACTTATAAATCAGAGTAAACCACCTGCCCCTAAAGCTTAGGGAAAATATACTCTCCAAGTATCCTGGTCTTAGGGAGGTATAGGTACAGAAAAGGCCTTCCTTAGCTCTCCAAAATAACAACATTCATTCATCCCCCAGGTAGATCCTTTTTCCCCAGTTCCCTAAATGGAAGTACGAGGAATCAGACCTTGGCATCTCCTGGCAGAGAGCTTGGGCCACCCGACCCCCAGGTGCCACAATGGACTCAAGCGCTGTACCTGACTCGAGCACCTCAGCACATCAGGGCTACCTGCCCGCTCTCCATTCTCGGCCTGCTTGCTGGCAATCTGGCTCAGCATCATCTTCTTGCTGGCTGCAGTGGGAACCAAACTTACACCTGCTAGGCCTTCACATGCCAGGAGACTTGCCTAAGTTGAAAGGAGACGAGGTGTCAAATCACCTGGCAGGGCAGGGCAAAAACAGGCTGCCATCCTCTATAGAACTACCTTTTACACTCAGCTACAAACAAACTGCTCCATTACTACTGAACCATCTGCAGTACATCCTCATTGCTAAACCTTGCTTCCTTCAAGAGTCCTCCCCAACTCATCTCACCAGGAACTAGTTATTTTTCTGTCACTTCACAGCATTTAACTATAGATCAAATGAATAATCAAGTATTGCTGAAACTTTTGTCATTAGCACTGTGCTAGGTAATGTGTGTGATTACATATTACTGTGAAGGTATTTCTAGACCTTAACTGTGAGTGGGTATGAGGGTCTGTCTTGCTGACCCACTGAAATAGAGAGTCCTAGGGGACTTTTCTCCTTCCTCTCTCGACAGTCCTCAGCTTCAGAGCCCACTTCTGACTGGCAGATCTCACTGGTGCCAACTATACATCCTATCAGATTGTTTTACTGATAAATAACTATATTTATCAGTAAAATTAGGTTATTTTTTCATCTAGATTTTAAATTTTTCTAAATGCCAAGTATAACAGATACAAAAATTAAACCACTTAGAAGGATTTTGGAGTTGAATATACAATTTCTCTTGACCCCTTAGGCCTGAGGTCCCCAACCCCCATCCATGGCCTGTTAGGAACAGCCATACAGCAGGAGGTGAGGGGCAGGCAGGCAAGTGAGTGAAGCTTCATTTGTATTTACAGGCACTCCCCACCATCACTCCCATCACTGCCTGAGCTCCACCTCCTGTCGGATCTGTAGCAGCATTAGATTCTCATAGGCGTGCAAACCCTACTGTAAACGGCATACTCGAGGGATCTAGGCTGCGTGCTCCTTATGAGAATCTAATACCTGATGATCTGTGGTGGAGCTGAGGCAGTGATGCTAGCGCTGGGGAGCAGCTGCAAATACAGATTATCATTAGCAGAGAGGTTTGACTGCACAATAAATGTAATGCACTTGAATCATCCCGAAACCATTCCCCCACAGCCCTGGTCCATGGAAAAACTGTCTTCCATGAAACCGGTCCTTGGTGCCAAAAAGGTTGGGGAGAGCTGCCTTAAGCCACTTATATGTGTGCATATACATTTACATTTTTTCACATTCCTTGCTCCACATATAGTTAAAAAAATTAAAGAAAGGATGTTTAAGCAAATTTCCTCTTTCCACTGCTACATTCTTCAAACTGACTTTGTTTAGCCAGCACTAGACAATATACTTTTCTTGCTGAAGAAAAACTTTTAAGAAATAGTTGGTCATTCTTACCATTTACCTGTTGTGATTAAAAAAAAGAAATAGTTGGTCAGCAAACTCCCAAGTTTATAAAGAAATTCCTTTTGCATATCAGTATATCTTGGGACCCCTTCTTCCACCTTCAAGGACTTTGGGGTGAAAGGTTTGGAGTTAAAAATCTTAGCTCAGCTGTTTATACTGTGCAATCCTGGGCAAGTTACTCTACCTTTTAAGTCTGTTCCTAAATGAAAAATGCCTGTCATAGTACCTATCCTCACGGGGTTGGTGAGAATTAAACTAAGATGCAAAATACTTAGCAGTGCCCAGCACAGTTAGTGCTTAGTGGATGGCAGCCTTCTCAGAACAAGAGTGAACACAATGCTGAGAAGTGGGTTGCAAACAGACAAAGGAGGAAGGAACCAAAGGGCTCCTATTCTGCATGGGAGGAGGAAGCTGTGCATGCAGAAGCAGCTGGAAGAAAGCCAATTATACTATAATCGAGCTGCCATCCTGGTGAGACTGGTAGGGGAGGTTCCCTGGAAGAAAGCTGGAAAAAGCTCTGGGGATGTGTGTACATAGCTTTTCTACCCAGATAACAACAATAGCCTATCTGGTCATCCTGTCTCTCCAAGCCATCCTTGACCTCCACAATGACCTTCTAAATACACTGATCTGATATCACTCTGCTGCTTAACATTCTTCAGGGAGTCCCCATTCTGTATAGAGTCTAATTCCTTTGCAAGGCACAAAAGGTCCTTGGGTTACACTCTGCTTACTTCTCCAGGGCATGACTCTCCCGCCCATCCATCACTATCTATTTTATCTCCCTAACTATTCCCATTTAAAGGCTTTGCTCCATAACTATTGAACTACCTGGAACCTCATCACCTCTCTCCCATGTCTCTAAGCCCCTGCCCATGCAGTTCATGTCTGAATGCCCTTCACTGCTCATTTATCTAACAAAATCCTATGCAAGCTTCATGCATCATCCTTTTTTACCATCCAAGCAGAAGTATTATTCTCTCCTCTGCATTGTACATACCTCTATTATTGCACAATCCTTCAGTCAACAGATTCAGAGTTTCTATTACTCGCCAGTCACTATGCAAGGCATTGTCACTATAAAAACAAATAATTATCTATTCCTCCCCCCATCCCAACTAGCCTGGAAGCTTGCTGGGGACAAGGACAATGCGATTCATCTTTGTATTCCCAGCACAATGCCTTGTATATAACAGGAGTTCAATAAATTCCTGTTCAAAAAAAATAAACGAAGCATTCACCAGACTATTCACTCCCTTACACCCCCCCGGCACTTAATGTACCAAAGGTAAACTGAGTACACGTTGCTTTGTAAATGTCACATGAGTGCCTGTGATGCAGTATAGCCTACCTCCTTCATTTGACTGGAAGCTCCCTGAAGGCAGGGGCTGTGGCCTGTCTCCTTTCCTTCCTCTAGATCTCCCCCTGGTGCTTAATACAGAGCTTGGCTCACTGAGGTTGGTCAATATGTTGACTAAGGCAGCATTCAACAGTGAAACTGCAAACAGGCTTCCCAGTGATCTTGAAGGAAGAAGACTCTAGAGCTTTTTACCTGAGCCATGCTGATTTCTCACTTAATGCAACCAAAAGTTCAGGAGTTCCTTGATCCACCTTTCCTTAAGACACTGTCGTTTGAAGAACTGTCACCAAATTATGATAACGATTCCTTCGTGCTTCTTCAGTCCTGTTGCCATATTGAACTTTGTCTTCAAATAGAACTTAGGGTCCTCCAAAGAAAAAAATAGGTGTCCCAAGAATCCCTGGACTCTGCCTGGCTCCTGCCTATTGTCTGAAGAAAAAGAGAGTCTGCGCGTCTTGCTTTTCCAGTTGAATTCTCTCGATGAAGCTCTGGATCTCTTTCAGAAACCTGAAACCAGAAATGGAGAGGCCACTGCTAAGTGCAACATCCTCAGGCCATACAACGTGTGATGCGCTGAACTTTTTTCGATGGGTGCTCTCTGTGAAGCTCAAAAAGAGGACATGAGTCAAGAAGAGTTCTCTTTCTAGGTCAGTAGGAGAAACTGGTCCCTAGGCAAGGAGGGGTAGCTAACAGGAGCAAAAGTAACTGGGGCCTCCTATGGAGCAACTCTGCCAACAGGGCAACTGCTTGGATTTGCCATTTTAGGAATGGAAGGGGGCGGAGACCCTTTGGGGCTTTTGTGCGGAGTGGGCCGGCCTGCAGAGCTCATACTCTAGAGACTGCCGGAACTGGGTTGGAGGAAAGCTCAGGCCATCGATGGGCGCTTGGGTGGTGGGCAAAAACCAGACTGGCAGTGCCTACACGTGCGCGTTCTTCAAGTCCGCCCGAAGGTACGGAAATTCGCTGCGGAGGTGGAGGGCAGGCAGGCGAAGCTATAACGGTGCGTTCCGTCCCGCTCGCCCGCCGGCCAGCCAACCAGCCGCAGCACCAGCCGCACTGACCGGGAGAGCAGGAGAGCGACTAGCAGCGCGCGAGGTGCGTGCTCGCGCCCGCGTCCCCTCCAAGCAAGCCCCCCTCTCCCGGGCCGGGTACGCGGCGGGACGCGCAGGCAGGGGGCGGTGTGCGCGCTCGGCCTTTCCCCTCCCCCGGGGAGCTCCCTCCCTTCGCCACGCGCCCCTCCTCCCTTCCCCTCCCCCTTCCCGCGCGGCGCCCCACGGCCTGCGATCTGCTGAAGCGCTGCAGTCTGCCCTGACTACACTGCGCGCTCCCTGGGGCGTGCTCCTACCTGCCAGACTCGGCCTGCCGCTGTCTCCCCGGCCGCGCGGCGCCTCCTCCAGGACCCAGCACACCCTGCCAACCCTGCGGCCGCCGCTGCCCCTGCCGGGACCGAGGCAAGTTTACAAACACCAACCTGGGCCCGTTTCCCCGGAAGCACTTCCCCCTCCCCCTCGTCTCCTCCGACAAGCGGCAACATCCACTTCCGGGCTCGGGAGCTAGACGGGTGGGGGCATCCAGAAAGGGGGTGAGCCTGGGGACACACGGAGAGCTGCAGCTGGTGAGTGGGCGGTGCCGGCGCGCGGAAGGACCGGAGGAGAGCGGGCCCGACGGGCGGCGCGTGCGCCCTGGCGCGTGCGAGCCCTTGCCGCCATCTTGAGTGAGGGCGGGAACCAGGGCCTAAATAATTATGCGCTGGGTGCTCTTCCCGAGGGTGTGGTGGAGGAGCTAGTTAAGACTCCTTGAAACAGCGCCATCACTCTCCGTTCCTCGCCGACGTTGTCCTCAAAGCTTCAGAGCCGCAGCCCCAAGTAGAGCCGTAACAGTTTCTTCCCAGAATTTTCACGTAACTCAGCCGAGATTGCCTTTACCAGAACTTTCCAGTGGGGCCAAATCTGCAGATTTTGGGGTCAGCTGGGAGAGGAGTTAACTTTGTTTGCATACTCCTGCCTTGCATGCTCAACCACAATATGAAAGTTAGTGTTCTTTCAGAGGCGTTTCTTGAGTAGCCCGAGGCCGCCCTGCTCACTTACCTACAGAAGTCAAAGCCTGGTCTGTGCACCCCGAGGCCAGCCTGGTTACCTTCTACCACTTCCACCTTTATTCCAGGCCCTACAGCATCTAACATTGGCCTCCTCACCTGTAAAAGACCGTAGGACTCCTCTCAGTGGGAGACTAGTCTCCCTGGAGACTTGGCCATGCAGGTTGGCCCCTGAGCTGGGCTGCATTAGGAAGATGGAAACTTGAGCCTATCTTCAAATTCTGTCCCCGATGTTAGCCTTTAGGGACAGGTCTTGCTGAAGATGGGCCATGCAAATTGCACTTGATGGAGGGAAATGTCGGTTATATTTAAGTCCTGATTTCTGTGGAGGCAATATTAGGTTGTGAGTTTAGGGGAATTAATGGCGATAGCAAAAGGAAAAAACGTTTATGATGAAAAAAGACAAGGATTCCAAAGGATTTTTTGTACACAAATTTCCTTAAGCCACTTTATGATTTGGGTCATTGAAAGCAAGTTCCTTGTGCTCTTAGGATCATCCTAAGATTGAGATAAAATGAGGAGAGATAAACAAGTCTTTTAAATAATCTTAAAAAAATTAACTAATATTTCTTTTACAAATCTACATAATACAGTAGAAAAGGCAAAAAAAAAAAAATGATTAAGTCTCCACTATGTCCTATGCTTCTGAAAGTAGTCATTCTTATCAGCTTGATAAATATCCCTCTAGACTTTTTCTGTATTCATACAAAATGTTTTTTTTCCCATCCAGTACATCTTTATTGAGCACCTCGAATGTGCCGCACAATGTATTTTAGACATCTAAGTCAGTTCACATTTATTTATTTATTTATTTTTTTGAGACTGAGCCTCACTCTGTTGCCCGGGCTAGAGTGCCGTGGTGTCAGCCTAGCTCACAGCAACCTCAAACTCCTGGGCTCAGACAATCCTCCTGCCTCAGCCTCCCAAGTAGCTGGGACTATAGGCATGTGCCACCATGCCCGGCTAACTTTTTCTACATATTTTTAGTTGTCTAGCTAATTTCTTTCTATTTTTTTAGTAGAGACAGGGTCTTGCTCTTGCTCAGGCTGGTCTCGAACTCCTGAGCTCAAAGGATGTGCTCGCCTTGGCCTCCCAGAGTGCTAGGATTACAGGTGTGAGCCACTGCGCCTGGCCCTCAGTTACAATTTTTAGTGTGGATTCTCTTTTGGGGATGATGATAGATGTTAAAATTTTTTTCCTGTTTCAGAAAAGCCAGAGATGGTGCCAAACTGCCCCTTTATTTATATCATCCGGAAGGATGTAGATGTTTACTCTAAAATTTTGAGAAAACTCTTCAATGAATCCCATGGAATCTTTGTGGGCCTCCAGAGAATTGAAGAAGAATTGACTGGAAAATCCAGAAAAGCACAGTAAGTCAGCTGCTGATAGGTTCTGAAGCACACAACTAAACTGGAAAACCAAATGAAATGCATTCTTGTCGTTTTGTGCATTGGATGGGTTGCCTGTAGAAATAAGGACTCCTGGTTCTCGCTTTGGGCCTCAGTACTGGGCGGTGAACGTCACCAGGGCTGGGAAGTCTTGGAGGAATGCACAAATGCTGTTGATTGGCTGGCTTGATAAGCTTTGCTTATATTCCTACTTCATTTACCCTCCGAGAAGAAAATTGAGGCCAAAGAAGCACATGAGAATCATTATTTTTTTTTTGTAAGAGACAGTCTTGCTCTGTCACCCAGACTGGAGTGCAGTGACAAAATCATAGCTCACTGCAGCCTCAAACTGCTGGGCTCAAGCAATCCTCCTGCCTCAGCCTCCCAAAGTGCTGGGACTACAACTGTGAGCTACCGTGCCAGGCGAGAGTCGTTGAATTGAGGTCCCATTGTTGGGATTTTGAAATTAATATAAAAATGAAAGTTTTGTTTTATCTTTACAGAATTACTTTTGACCACCCTGGACAACATAGTGAGGCCCCTTCTCTATAAAAAGTTAAAAAATTAACGGGGTAAGGGGCTGAATGCTTGTAGTCCTGGCTGCTTGGGAGGCTGAGGCAGGAGGATTGCTTGAGCCCAGTAATTTGAGGTTACAGTGAACTATGATTGTACCACTGCATTCTAGCCTGGGCAGCAGGGCAAGACCCTGTCTTGCAAAAAAAGAAAACACCAGCCTGAGCAATAGCAAGACCCTATCTCTATAAAAAAAAAAATTAGCTGGGTTTGGTAGGACACGCCTGTAGTTCTAGCTACTCAGGAGGCTGAAGCAGGAGGATCTCTTCAGCCCGGGAGTTTGAGGTGGAACTAAGCCATGATAATACCACTGCCCTCTAGCCTGGGCAGTGAAGTTTGTTTTGTCTGGAAAAACAAACAAAAAATCTCCCAAAACATCAAACAACTTTTGAGAACTTATTTGGCAAGAGACAGAAAACTATTGTACTATTTATAGTTTGGGATTTTTTGAATTGTGGTTCATGATTTAACTCTATTAATCTCAGGGTGGTATCATTCACCACAGACTTTTGGGCCCCACCACAGATCATCAAAATCAAAATCTCTGGGGTTAGGCCTGGCTCAGTGGTTCACGCCTGTAATACTAGCACTCTGGGAGGCCAAGGCAGGTGGATTGCTCAAGGTCAGGAGTTCGAAACCAGCCTGAGCAAGAGCGAGACCCTGTCTCTACTAAAAATAGAAAGAAATTAATTGGCCAACTAAAAATATATAGAAAAAATTAGCCGGGCATGGTGGCACATGCATGTAGTCCCAGCTACTCGGGA
>CAUYRT010087918.1:0-24579 GCA_963574885.1 Lepilemur ruficaudatus | reverse complement strand
CCAACTAAAAATATATGTAAAAAATTAGCTGGGCATGGTGGCGCATGCCTGTAGTCCCAGCTACTCGAGAGGCTGAGGCAGAAGGATCCCTTGAGCCCAGGAGTTTGAGGTTGCTGTGAGCTAGGCTGATGCCACGGCACTATACAGCCCGGGCAACAGAGTGAGACTCTGTCTCAAAAAAAAAAAAAAAAAGAATACATGGAACATTCATAAAAATTGACCCCATGCTATACTCATAAGTTTAACCATAACAGATCGCAAGGGATTGTATATAACTCATCTCCTTTAACCTCTATGCAATTAAGTTGGATATTAATAACAAAGAATAACTAGAAACACCGAATATATTTGGAAATTTCACAATTTTGTGCAAAAATTTTATAAATGTGTATGTATATGTTTATATAGGCACATAAACATATATGTATTATGTGACTATACAGACACATTTATTAATTAATACATTTATTTATGTTAGTCATTGAAGAGAACGTAGTGATATGTTTAGGGATATTGTCTCTAAATACATGAGTATATGGGATTGCTTAATGTAGAAGTGTCATTTAAATATATTCTCCTTCAAATCAATATATATCAAATCTTGATACTAAATATTTGGATGTGTGTGAATGTATTTATAAGTGAATAAATAGTGCTTTCAAATGTAAAGGTGAAAAAAGAAACAACTATTGCTTACACAATTTAGAAAATTTATTTAAAAATACACGATTTAAAAATTTTCACTCTATATGATCTATGAATGATCCCTTGGGGCCACTTGAGTACTCATTTGTAGTAAGCAAAATTCATGTCTCTTATAATCATTGTAGAATGAATTTTAAAATTTCCATGGATACTCTCTGGAGAATGTAAGTCATAATGATATTGGTACTATTTTGCAAATTACTGCGATTCCTTCTTTTTAAATTAAAACCCTCGGTTGTATATTATTCTAATTGTATGTAAATGTGCACACCAAGTAGATGGAAGAGGCATTGAGAACATTTCACTAGGAGATATGTAGATAAATTACCTGTGACCTGTGTCACTGTCAAAAAGTGATTTATGATGTAGAAGACCATAAAGTGAAGTTACTGCTATGATAGTAATGACCTACTTGTTGCAAATAAATGTAGAAAATAAAACAAAGCATAACAGAAATTACCAATTGCCAGCCCTGGGTAGTTACTGTAACCTTAGAATATTATACTCAGTACCTAATACTTAATAGGTACTAAATAAAGTTTTTTGGGTGAGTACACAAATGTGTGTATGCATGCGAAAAAAGCTAATCTGTAGCTGGATTGTTTGCAACCCCTCAAAATCTTTAATAAGAAGAAGGAATTGGGAGAGGAGACTGAAAAAGTAAGAAAAAATAACACCCTTCCAAGTGAATAAGATTTTTCATTTAATGAAAAATTCCAAAAAATTTAATGCTTTTCCTGTCCCCAATTCTAGATTACTTTATTTGGTCATTTCCATTCTTTTAACTCATAGTGATAATAGCTACAACTTATTGGGGGCTTACCATGTGCCAAACAGAGGAAAAAATTAAGAGTAATTGGAGGTAGAGAATATGGGAGCAAAGGTTCAAGGGGACTCACAAGAATTTAAGTCCCCTTACAAACTTACATGAACCACAGAAATGAAAAGAAAGTAAGAACAAGTAAATAGATTCTTATTTTACCATCAATTTTTACTCTGTCAGATATCATTCTAAACTTTGTTTATTCATACTTCTCTCCAAATATGGATCATCTTGAAATTTTTAATGTACACATTTTAGACATTTCTATCTTGAGCAGCTTTATAGATGATATCAAAAGATAGACAACAATACATGTAATATTCAAATAGACTTCACAAGAAAACAAGTTTCAATGTTCAAATACACACATTTGATTACTTACTATGTGCCAAGTGAAGTTTATAAGAGCTTAGCATATATTAGCTAATTTAACACTCACAAAAACCAAATGAGTTAAGTATAATTATTATTCCTACTTTAGAGGTAATTGAAACAAAAAATTAAATAATTTGCCAAAGTACTGCTAATTATAATCAGGATTTAAACAAGGTAATTCTTCCTTTAATGCATATGCTGAAAAATTGCTACCAGTGCATCTTTTCTGTGTTCACATCACCTCACTCATTCCCATAATTTCTTCGTGCATATGTAGAGCAGTGATAATTATCCAAAGAGGCCAATAAGAACCTGAGGCAGAGACATGAGTGACTTACAGAGGTGCAGTCAGGGGAGCCCAGGACAGGAAATGGAACCTCCTCTCCTGGCTTCCAGATGTGGGCTCATTTTTCTTCTGAGCAGCCAGAATCTGAAGGGTGTTATAAAATATGTGATTCACATGATGAAACCTGTGTATTTGTGATATTTGTCAAGATATAGTTGTCTGAATGTAGAGAATTATTAAGATCTATTCAAACACAAATGTAATACTGGGTAGAATAAATAAAACGAGAAACATATTAGACAATACCTGTAAAAATCCATGTGACTTGTTTCAGCAATGCCTGTCATATAAATGTCTCAAACATTCCAAACTTTTGAATCCAATAATTGATAGTATAATTAATATTAATACTCAAATCCAGGGAGTTCCAGTGTTACATTAACCTATGTAGGAAGTCCAGACCTTTTTGAAGTTCCCATTCTTAGAGTATTTCTGGGCACTCCCAAAGTTTTACTTAAGTATACGTCCATGTGTTAGCATATCATTAGTCACTTGCTACTGGTAATCAGCCGCCATTGCTCAGTGCCAATCCTTGCCAGTTCTCTCCATGAGACGATAAATGTTCTGGGGAAGTGAGAGGGAGAATGGCCCTTCCCTCTGTGTTGAACTCAGCTGGGAAAGCCCAAAACTATTTTGCCTCTCAGTGTTTCTTAACTTGGAGAAAATCTCTCTCTCTTCTTATACACAGCCATCCTTCTCCCTAGGGGCTGGCAAGCCAAGAACTACCATATTGGTTCTATTTCTATGGCAAGTTACCAAGCAAGATAACTTTTTCTCTTGTGAGGCACTTTCCTCTTTAGTTATTAGGATATTACTTCTTAGATTTTGTTTTGCCTCCTGTGAATCACAATGGCAGTTAGAAATGACTTTCTATAGTTGAACATGCAGTTTATCAAAATCGGGGACAGCTACATTGTGAGGAAATGGAGTCAGGGGGAGATGGGAACTGGGGGTCATTTAATTTCACAGGACTGATTTATCTATCAGTCAGTCCAACCCAGTCAGAGCACCTGCTTAATGCATGTGGAACTGAAATATGCCAATGGAACAGATATCTCCCTTCCCAATTCCATTGCTGTTGCCAGGCAATTTCTTCACTGATAGTTCTTCAGACACTAGCATGAATTCCCCTTATCTAAACACATTAGCAAAAATATGCCAAAGATAAATTTTATTATAGAGCATCCATGGGCTGCTAGATTTTCTTGCACAAACCATCAAAGTTCAGTGTCCTCAAATAATCATTCTTTATAGTCTTGGAGTCAGTCACCTTGCAGGTAAGTAGGCAGGCCCTTTGGCAGTGTAAAGCACTTTATTTTGAGTCTTCCACAAAGAATCTTATCATAGAAAAATGTTTCATTGCTTGTTAAAACTGTAAGAATAGTCTTTATTAAAGGCTATCACAGTAGGGGATAAAGATGGAGCACAACTCTGAATATAAGAGGGACAAGTGGGGGTTATAACCAGTGGGGAGACAGAGGGGCTCATTGGATTGCTAAGAAGAGATGTCAGGGACAGGGAGATTCTTGCTAAAGGCAGGCCAAGGCCGAGGCCTAGTTGAGAAGAGGGCTCCGAGAAGCCTGGCTAAAATTTGGACAAAGGGGAGTCTTTTTCAATCACTTGAGGACAGCACTCAGAATGGAACTCACTTCACTTGCCAGAGTTAGGTCTTCGAGAACAATGCTGTGGAGGTTCTGAAACGCAGAGCTAGGCCGTCTATTGCACTTTAGTATTTACACATTCAACTTTGCTCAAATGGTAACTTCCAGTCAACCCAATTTCAAAAAATATTGCTTTATGACTTTTTCAAAAGGTCAGAAAAGATTCAGAAACGGGAAACTATGCAAATCATAATATTCAAATAATTCAATGGTAATATCCCTGAATCCTCTCACAACATGCAAGCCCTTACCTACTGACTTTGTCAGGGATGGCTGCCATCTCACTGCTATCTCTTCTTCTACTATGCCCTTCTTCCCCTATCTGCACATACGACTTCACCAACTTATCACACAGTCATTAATTTAGAAAAAGAATCTGAAAAAACATCTATTTCATTCTTTGTAATCTATTTAGATAGGAAGTGGTTTCATAACTCATAAAATTGTGCAGCAGTAGAAAAGGCTTTACCAGTCATCTCTTCCAACCGCTCATTTAGCAATTCAGGAAACAGAGCTCCAGACCAGCTAGTGATTTAATTAAGTTTGGTAGTTAGTACTGAGATAAGAATAAACAGAGGTCTCCAAATCTTGGGTTTAACATACATTCTAGTATTTAAAATAATCACAATTAAGAATTTTTAAAGCCTGGACTAAACACAATAGAGAATCTCAGTTCTTCCTGCTCCTCTCAGAAGAGAAGGGAAGGAACTGTCATCACCATCTTTAGCTCAGAAACAGTTGATACGATACTGGCTGGATTGTAGTACTTCCAGCACCTTGAAATCCTGATATTTCCACTGAATATGTTATTTATCAAGAGTCCTATTCAAAGATCAATAGGAATTGTAGGAAAGCCCTTAAAGCAGAAGTTGAGAGATTTGTGGCATTTTCTTGATGCTGTCATTCACCAATCATATGATCCTGGGCAAGTTTCTTAACCTTCCTGATCACAGCCTTCCCATCTATAAAATAAAGGGAAGAGATAATCATCTAGGATCCTTAGAGTTTGAAAATATTGGTTTTATGTTGCACTAAACTGGGTAGGGGTAGATAAAATTAGCATATTTAAAGAAAGTACCTCCCACTGGGTTAGTGTACAGTAAATCCTCAAAATAAAAATTAGGTAGTGAGTGTCTCCCTCATTCACCCACCCTTCCTCTCCCCCTCTCTCCCTCCCTACGTTCCTTCCTTCCTTCCTCCCTCTTTCCCTCCTTCTCTTCCTTTCTTCCTCCTTCCCTTCCCTGTCTTTCTTCCTTCCTTCCTCCTCCTTCCTCCCTTTTTTCCTTCCTTCCCTTCTTTTTCTTTCTTCTTTCCTTCCTTACCACCTTCCGTCAGCTGTGAGCTGGCAGGTGAGGCATGGGGAATGATGGGCAGACTCGTGGGCAGGAGACCACCAGCTTAGCAAGCAGACTGCCGTAGACCACAGACTACTTACTTGATTGGAAAGTTAAAATATGCTACTTGGGTCCTAAGGAAAAGAGTACAAAATAAGTTTTTAAAAATTTTAACCATATAAGAGAAGAAATTCCCTTTAATGACTCATCAGTGTAATCAATTTTATGGCTTTGACTTTTCAGAGTCAAATTCAGACACATTCTCAAAAAAATAACCCTAAAGTTTGTGTGGATCTGGTACATCAAATACCCAACAGGAGCATATCAACATGAAATATTGATGAAAAACTGGTCATTAGTGGTTTTCATTCCTTGTTCAGTGGCCTTACTAGCAAGTGATCACTCAGACTGAAATATGGCTTCTTTCCTTACCAATTACCTCATACATCAGCTTAGGAGAGTGTGAATTTAAATCTCTTTCCTACTCCCTACTTTCATCAACTATGATATTTCTTTTAAAGTGGGATCTAATTCTACTTAGAAAATTAAAAAATATTTCTAGTCTACAGAAATACCCCTAAGTAATATGAGCAGTTGGGCAAAAAATCACAGGCTATGATGAGTCAGTTCTTGTGTGGAAGCCTCAGTCATTCGGGCTCAACTGAAGCGAGTGGGTGTGCTTTTCTTTGCTTCGAGTGCACCCTAGTCCATACAGTCAGGAATGGAGAGTGCACATTAAGATGAGGAAGCTGGGAGATTTTCACATTTGGGGAACAATTTTAACAGACAATGCCACAAGCAGCCTTAGAGAAAAGTGCTGAATGACATAAAGATGATGAGATTTTAAGGGGAGACACAACCTCTTCTCTTTCTGCTCTGGACTGGGCTCCGTTCATACGTAACATTACAGGCAAGTTTAATGGTTGAGCAACAGCCAGAAAACCCAGCACCATATGTGGTGTGCAGTGTCACAGGGAAGAGACTGTTAATTGTCTGAAGAGGAAAGGCCTCCTGAGGAGACTGAAAGTGACTTTCTGGAGGAGAGAAAGGACAGAAAAATAAGTTCTCTGAAACAGCAAACAGGAAAGACGGTGAGTGCAAGCAAAAACATATTGGCCTCTCTTACGTCCAGCAAAGTGTTTGGGTTTGGATGATAGTGAGCCCCAGCTGCAAGAAAGCGCATGAGGTCCTTGAGGAGTTGGGACAGTAATTTTGGAGGGACTCTTAGAAGGAGGAGAATCTTGAAGAATACCCAGGAAGCACAACCACAGCAAACCCTTCTATAAAGACCATTCATCGCCTCAAAGCCAAGATAAGGATGCAAGAGGGAACTGGGGCTGACACTTTCATATCCCAGAGTATGCAAAAGTGTAAGCTCAGGAGCTGGACTGCTGGGTTTGAATCCCAGTTCTGCCACCAGCTGAGAACCATGGGCAAGTTCCGTAACTTTTCTTTTCCTCAGTTTCCCTTCACTTAGAAGAGTGCTTGGCACTAGTACATACTGAGTACATACTCACTATTATTAAAATAACAGCACTTTTATATTGTTTTATTGTTTCATATATACTTATGTTTATTAATAAAATATAAATATGCTGCAAGAATTCCTGTCTTGTATTTTGGATATTTCCAGGAATGTCAGATAGGAGAAAGGAAAGGAGAATATGCCAAGCAGGGTATAGTACTTAAAATTATCCAGGGAAACGTGTGTTTGTGTGTATGCAGAGTGGGAAGGATTAACCCTGTGCAACAAATATGTCATTCCCTTTTTGCATGAAGTCAAGTGGGAAATTTACTGAGGAGACATTGTATGCGAATTTTATACATAAGTGTATTTTTCCAGGGAGAATATCCTAACTTTCATCAATGTTTAAAATATATATTAGCTTATTCATCCATAAGCATTTTTATAGAGAATATTTTATCACACTCCTACCTTTAGCAACTAATTAAAAACAATGAATCTTACTCATAACTTAAAATACACCTTGGTATTCAACTTAGCTATGACCTCTACAGATGTCTGGTGGAATTATTATTGAGGTGGGAATGAGAGTCAATACAGCCAGAACTCAGAAAATCTGTGCACCTGAAAGGCTGTCTTCCTCTCCCTGTCCACAAGCATGTGCACTATGTCAACCAGTCTCCCTAAAACCGAGTGCAAGAAATTTCTGGGTCCATCAATCTATCACCATCAACAACTTGTTGGATTTTTTTTTAACCTCAGTAAAGAGGACTCCTTCCTGCTTTTGCTTCAAATGCAAATCAGTTAGGTAAATGTGACTAGTATAACAAATTGGGTTGCACTGCAGTTGATTCAATACCAAGATTTCTTTACAGATATTAAAATGTCATATTCTTTTACTGACATTTTCAGTTACTCTTTCTTTACCTCTGTTTTGGTTTAATTTTAATTACATCAAAATATTTTATTTTAAAAATTCAAGCACAGGAGTACTATGCCATAAGAATGAATAGTCCAATTTCACTTCCTGTGAACATTCACCTGAATCTCTCCCCTCTTTACAGGTAATCATGGTTAACAGTGGGTTGTAAATTCTCCCAGATCACTTTCTTTACCCCCCCCCTTTTTTTGGAGGGGTAGGAGAGTGCAGTCCCCCATTACCATAAATTATGCCTTAATGTTTCTCACCTGTGGGGAAATCACAGGGGGCAGCATGTCCAGAGTGCAATGGATAAGCCTTCACAGTCCTGGTATCTCTCCTGCCAGGTGAGTATTCCCAGATCACTTTTACTTTCAATGCAATATGTAAAATATGTCATATATACATGCATATATGTATATATATGGATGTGTACCTATACAGAGATACATACACATAATTTGTTTTTAAGCACATTTTTGCCTAAATGCGTCCTTTATGCAATATTAGCAATTTGCTTTTTTCCACTTTGCAGTATGTGTTGGAGACCTTTCCCTGTTGGTATATATATGACTGGTATATATATCATCTGTGTGATTATTCTACAGTACAAATGTACTGGAGTTCAACTACTCCAAGATTGATGGATGTGCAGGTTGATTCCTATTTTTTTTTTTGCTATCAAATCCTTGTGATTGCATCTTTAGGCAAGTGGGGGTTATTTCTCTAGAAAAGATAACTAAAGGTATAATTACTGCATAAAAGACCACACACATTAAATTTTGTTAGATCCTGAAACTTTTCCGTAACAAAAGGCTGAACCAGCTTGTACACACACCAACAGAGTAAAATAGTAGTTGTTTTACAACATCCTTACCTGCAGTGGATATTATCAAGTTTTGTAATTTTTGCTACCCTGACAGAGGAAAAAAATTCATTTTCTTTTCATTTACATTTTTCTGCTTGCTAATGAGGTTGTACATCTTTTGAAATATTTTTAAAGCTATTTTTAGTTATTTAGTTAATTGCCTAATGTTTTCATGTTTCATAATTTATGGTCTCTATAATTTACGGTGAATAATCTTGTGTCTGTTACATGTGTAACATATTTTCTCCCAGTCTGTTACCTGTCTTTTAATTAACTATTTTGACTTTTGTCATTTAAAAGCTTTTAATTTTTATGTAAATGAATATTAAAACTTTCTCTTTTATGAATTCTGAATTTAGGGCTTTCTTAGGAAACCCTTCAAAACCATGAATTATAAATGAATATTCTCTTTATTTTTCAACATAATTTTATATTTCTGTAGCTTATGTAGAGTTGTTTGATCTATTTCAAAATAATTTTGTGAGTGTGTGAGGTAGGGCAAAACTCCATTGTATTTCCAAATTTCCAGCTAATTGTCCCATGACTATTTATTAAATAGCCCATTATTCCGCATTACTTTCCCCATGAGGTAACATATGACATTGGCTTTGTCACATTTTAAATTTTCCTAGGTAGCTGGATCTAATCTTGCATTCTCTTTTTCTGTGCAATCAAGCTGTCTGTTTCTCAACGATTAGTTATGTAGGTTCAGTTTTACAGAGCTTTGCCTAGTCTAGATCTTACATGTAAGTGGAAATATAAAATATGTGTCCTTTTGTGACTGACTTATTTCACTTACCATATGTTTTCAAGTTTCATCCATGTTGTAGCATATATCTTATTAATTTTTATGAATGAAAAAATTTCTATACATATATGATATTTAGTTTACCTTCTCATCTGTTGATAGAAACTTGGGCTATTTCCACTTTTTGTTGGCTACTGTAAATAATGCTGCAATGAACATTGGCATACAAATATCTGTTTGAGTCCCGTTTTCAATTCTTTGGTGTATGTGTTTACCTTGGGGTGGAATTGCTGAGTCATATGGTAATTCTATATTTAGCTTTTCAAAGAACGATCAACTATTTCCACGTAGGATGCATCATTTTACATTCTCACCAGCTATGTACAAGGGTTTCAACTTCTCCACACCCTTGCCAACGATTTTTATTTTCCTTTTAAAAAAGAAATCATAGCCATGCCAGTAATTGTAAAATGGTATCTCACTGTGATTTGATTTTCATTTCCCTAAGAATTAGTGATATTGAGCATCTTTTCATGTGATTATTAGCTATTCATATATCTTCTTTGAAGAAATATCCAGTCAGGTATTTTGCTCATTTTTTAATTGGGTGATCTGTCTTTTTATTGTTGAATTGTAAGAGATCTTTTTATATTCTGGATATTAATCTGATTTGCAAATATTTTCTCCCATTCTGTAGATTTTCTTTTCACTTTCTTCATAATTTTCTGTGATACATGAAAGTGTTTTGATGAAGTCCAAATTATCTTTCTCCTTACTATATGTTGGGGCTATTTAATTAGAGACATATACATAGAATGTCACACCTTTCAGTTAATTGAACCTTTTCAATTTACCTGATAACTTTTGATAGCCTATTGTTATTTGCTCATTTTTATGATTCTCTCTTATTTCTTTAAATATATCTTATATAATTATTTTTTATTCTAAAGTCAATAATTTCTAATCTTAAGTCTTCGGAGGGCTTAAATGTGTTGGCAACTCTTACTTATGGTAGATTATTTCCTTGTTTATTTGATGCTCTTTGATAATGAGCTCTTATTTGGATATTTTTATGTGGAAAAACCATGGATCTAACCTACGATGCCTGGGTCAAAGAAAATTTGCACTTGCTTCTGTTGGAAGCTAAGAGCACTTGTGCTCTGGGAACAGTCTAGCCCCTTCAAGTTGTATCAACTAAAGAAGCACTTCTGCCTTTCACAGTTACAGGATTTAGTTTCCCAATGGATGGTAGCACTAGTGAAAATAATTGCCCTCAGGGCAACCTTGGCTTTCTATGATTACTTTTTCTTCACCTTTTTTTTTATATCCTTCAGGTAGTGGAAAAGGATATCCTCAAAGATTTTCTTCCTTTTCACTTTGAGACTAGAAATAAATTAAAAGGCTTATTTTATCCAGAACAGAAACGAGTCTTTCATTTGTTTGTTTTTCAAGTTGGAGAATCTTCAGAAAATGTATTCTGTTATACAGCCAGAAGGGGAGGTCCAAAATTATTTATTTCTAAATGTCATACCAATTCAAGGATAAGACAGATTGTTGTCGTTTCACAAAAAGCATTATTGGTAGTGACCTTGATGGTCTATTAAATACTAAGTTTTGCTCATCTGGGATGTTGAGTTTAGTAACCTAATTATTACGGTTCATTGCCTTAAGCCACCTTGATAATGGATCCTCTGGCCTCAGTCAACTCTTCAGATGCATACAGCCTAGATGAAGATCTGACTACAATCTTGTGAGAGACTCTAACCCAGACTCACCCAAACACGCTGCTCCCAAATTTATGACATGCAGAAACTATGAGATCTAGTAAGTGCTTGTTGTTATTTTAAGCCACCAAGTTTTGGAATAATTTATTATACAACAATAATAACTAATACACAATGTCATCATTAAAGGATTAAGATCTATTATGTTTCTGACACAAAATGTGTACATATAGTCTCTAAACTGAAATCAATCTGATGTTTTAGTTTCTACATGGATAATATAATCAGAGCATGAGCAACATATTTGTATGAATAAATAAATATGGACCATTTTCTTCTAGAATTCTTATAGTTTCATGCCTTAGGTTTAAGTTTGTTATCCATCGTGAGTTGATTTTTGTGAGAGGTGAGAGCTGCAGATCCTGTTTCAGCCTTCTACATGTGGCTATCCAATTTTCCCAGCACCATTTATTGAATAAGGGTTCTTTTCCCCAGTGTATGTTTTTGTCTGCTTTGTCAAAGAGCAGATGGCTACATGAGGATTGTTTTATATCTGGGTTCTCAGTCCTGTTCCATTGGTCTATTTCTCTGTTATTGTGCCAGTAGCAAGCTGTTTTAATTGCTATAGCCTTGTAGTATAGCTTGAAGTCTGGTAAATGGATGCCTCCCAATTTGTTCTTTTTGCTTAAAGTTGCTTTTGCTATACGGGGTCTTCTATGGTTCCATATGAAGCATAGAACTATTTTTTCTAGATCTGTGAAAAATCATATTGGTATTTTAATAGGGATTGCATTTGCAGGGAAATAGAAACATTCACACATTGCTGGTGGGACCGCAAACTGGTACAACCTCTATGGAAAGTAATATGAAGATACCTCAAAGAGCTAAAAGTAGAACTACCATTTGATCCAGCATTCCATACTGGGCATCTACCCAAAGGAAAAAAAGACATTCTATAAAAAAGACATCTGCGCTAGAATGTTTATAGCAACACAATCACAACTGCAAAGATGTGGAAACAACCCAAGTGCCCATCAATACATGAGTGGATTAATAAAATGTGGTATATGTGTACCATGGAGTTCTACTCAGCCATTAAAAAAAATGGTGAATTAATACCTCTTGTATTAGCCTGTATGGAGCTGGAGACCATTCTACTAAGTGAAGTATTACAAGAATGGAAAAACAAGCACCACATGTACTCACCATAAAATTGGTATTAACTGGTCAACACTTAAGTGCACATATGGTAGTAACATTCACTGGGTGTTGGGCAGGTGGGAGGAGAAGGTGGGGATGGATATATTCACACCTAATGGGTGCCGTGCACACCGTGTGGGGGATGGACACGATTAATAGCTCTGACTTGGGTGGGGCAAAGGCAATATATGTAACCTAAACATTTGTACCCCCAAAATATTCTGAAAGAAATATACATATATATAATTTTTTAAACAAATAAGTAATAAATAAATGTGGACCAAAACATGATCATTCACTAAGGCAATCAAACAAATGCTCAGAAACAAATCTCATGCCTGACTCAATAGGAAAATCTATACTCTCTGTGAGGAAAGGCATTATAAGAAACTGATGAACATGTTTATCATTCTCTTTCTCTCAAGAGAATGATAAACATCCAACTCACAGAGTTCCTACATTTTGTATGTGCACATCCACATTTTTTCCTGGAAAATAGAGCAGTACAGAATCTGAAAATGATAACTTCATATTCACTGCAATTTCAAGTAATGCTATTAGCTGAGATAATAATAATAAATAATATCATTATTTAACAGAATACCATTCAGCAATTTTTCCCAGATTTAACACTAAGGCTTAAAAGAAATCATGTTGGAAAAATATAATAGTTTAAAATGAAGCTAAAAATGTCTTTTACATGGTGAATATAATGTTCATTGTTAACGCTTGAAATATATGACAATTTTTTTTAATGGAGCTCTCTTTGCTCGATCTACCTTTCATTACAGTGTGCAAATGATAATAAAAGCTGTTAAAGGTGCTATGTTTAATCGTGGTGCACAGGTAGCAAAAAAAGAGCCTCATTTATTTAAATAAAAGTAATAGTTGCTACTGTAAAATGAAAAAATACTCCATGTAATCTTTATTTGGACAAAAATGAGGAGCTCTGGCCCATTAGTAAGTGTAATGCATGAAAACCTCACATGCACTTGGAGAAAAGGCTTTGTTCAGAAAAAAGAAACAGCAATATTCAGCTCTTGAAAGCCAAAATTTACTGAAGCTAGATGACAGAAAAAACAAGAAGAACCCATTTTGCTTTGGGAATCTTTTTGTTTTAGATCAGCATTAATAACCACAGTCAACTTTCCGCTCTCTGTTTGTCACTCATCCATACTCTTTGTTTCATTGCATTGATTATTTATGTCTTAAATTATAGCTGTTCCTTATTCTTTTTGCTGTAGCTTAAACAACAACTGCAAGGGCAAGCGTGAGAAGAAATGTCTGAATGAGGTACTTGGAAATGCAAGGACAGCTCCATAGGAAATAAAACTGTTTGTTGTCTTGACACATGCCTTAGAATTTTCTCAGCTAATATTATACTTATCAATTTATTTCCTATATGTTGGTATAGTACTGGCACTAATATTAATGAGAAGAGCAAATGGGAAAACATAAACTCATCAAAGTTTTTTTCTTTCCCTTTCTAGAAAAATCAAAACAGTGTCTCTTAGCATGGAATAGTCATTATTTAGACCTGTCTTCTAAAGTTGAAAATAGCTTTGAAGATCGTTGAGTTAAACCTACTATCTGGTGTTTGAACCCTTGCTATAGCATATAAGCCAAGTCCATGTCGAATTCCTCCAGCACCACTGAGCTCTCAACAAACACAGGGAGCTCACTGAATCATTAGTCAGCTCTAACTGGAAGAAAGTTTCTATGCCTTTCTGAAACAAAGATTGCTAATTTGTTTTTTTCCCCTTCTTAAAACACAGCTGGAAACTTAAGTAAGGTTTTTTAGCCTCTTATTTTTGAAGTTGGAATTTAAGGAGATCAGAGAATAATCCAAAGTTTCCCTGTGAAGACTAAAATATAACTGGTGGTTATATTTTATATTTCATTCATTTTCTTACCTAAAAGTAATGACTATAAGGACCTCATACTGTTAAGAGAGTGAGTCACCCAGGGATAAAATCCATTCCTACGTTTCAGGGTGACTTTGGATCAGAACTCCAGAGAAGTAAGAGCAATTCCATATTAATCAAGAACAAGTTGTGATGTTACACAAGGAAGCCTGAGCACCTATTTCTACACAGCAGTCCTGAAACACCAGCTTCTTTGCTTTGTACACAATAATCTTTCATGCCATTCCAGCTAACATCACGATCAAACCCTTCATCTCTAGTTTGTTTTCAAGGTATCTCACACATTCAGGAAAGACCTCTGCTCACTGGAGGCTTGCCTCATAGAAACAATCTTACCAGCAACAACAGTTCCACTTGGGTTTCTAACAGCCTGTCTGAGATGCAGAAGCAGCACTAAGAAGTTAATGCATGCAGCTAACAAATATGTCTTTCTAATGAGAATACTATACCATGCAATGCCATGCACAAATTTTAAAAATAAATCTATTATGTTAGCTGTCAGTTTTACATTCTATTGACAGCCTTCAGCTTTTAAATGAATAGGCTGGTTCTTTTAGAAAGCATCAAAGTATTATGTTCCTGATCAGAAACAACTGAAAATGGTTACAGTAATTCTGAATAGCAAATGGACTTTCTGCTGGTTTTTTTTTTGTAATTATTTAGGATGCAGATAACTGTGTTTAGGTAGCAAGTGTTCGGTTCTGCAATATACCTAGTGAGGCTTAAGTTTCAGGCCTCCCAAATGTATTGATCCCTGTCAATACCTTAGGAGGTATCTGCATGATTTTGTACTTTTTTTTCTAAATGAGCACCCCAAACTTCTTGCAAGCTTTAGTCCCCATGGAACCAAGATCTGCCTGTGAACTTACTAGATGGATTGAGTATTATAGGGAATTAAAAACAATGTTCACTATCCTCAAAAAGATAACAATTTTATTAAAGAAATAGCATTCTGTATATTTGACCCCCCCTTTTTTTAGATTCCACATATAAGCAAAAGCATGCAATATTTTTCTTTCTGTGTCTAATTTATTTCATTTAGCATACTGTTCTCCAGATCCATTCAAATTGTGACAAATGACAGGATCTTCTCCTTTTTAAGGCTGAATAATGTTCCTCTGTGTGTGTGTGTGTGTGTGTGTGTGTGTACCCCCCACACACAGTTTCTTTTTCCATTTATCCATGGATGAACATCTAAGTTATTTTCTTATCTTGGTTATTGTGAATATTATAAACTTTCTTTTAAATAACTTTAAAATCTGTCTATTTCTCTCTATTTCCACTACCAAAACCTACTCAAATACCAATCTTCCGTCCACAGACAACTGACTGCAGAACACCTCCCAAGTCTCTCTCATCCACTTTTGACCCCTCCTGCTCTAAAACCATGAATCTGATCCTAGGTTGTTTCTGAACAAAAGGTATAATGTTCTGACATTGCTCTCAAGATGCCAGGCTTTCGGCAATTGGACACCTTGCCCCTGCCTCCTTTCTCATCTTACTCCTTGCCTCCTCCCTTCCTGAGTTCCAACCAAACTGGACTTTTTAAGGATCTCATAGAATAACTTGTTTTTCCCTAATTCACACTGTTCCTTTTACCTGCTCTGCCCTATCCATTATTCAGATTATGTTCAAAATTCATTTCCTGAAGGGAACCTACTTAGTACTTCTACATACTCTCACACTTCTTATGATTTTAAATCATAAGCTTACCATGGCTTATAATTATGAACTTTTGCCATTAATTGATTAATGTCTGTATCCTCAACTAGAATATAGGTTTCCTGAGGGCAGCGTTCAAGTCTGTTCTTATTCATTGTTCCAAATGAGCAGAAACACAGTGCCTGGCACATAGTAGACACTCAGAAATACTGTTTCATGCAGGCATGAATGAATTAATTAATTAATGTTAGCTCAATGGCTTTGAGAAATGAATCTTGCCTAACGGAAGGCTATAGCTTGTACTCTACCAATTTCATGACTATTTTATAAAGATCAAATAAAACTCTGCGACGAAAATATTTTCTTGCTATTGTTTTTATCACAATTGTAGGGGAGCCATTGACAGAGTGCATACTTTAGGAAAAGGAATTAATTTAACCAAGATGAAGAGTTACATTAGGGATCAAGCCGAGGATGGCAGTATGCTCTCTCTTTTGGGTTTTTCCTCTCTGTTCCTTGGAGCGTGAAGGCAAAGGAGACTGATTGATGGCTGCCTCTCTGCTCACATCCTGATAGCATTAAAAGGTTCCTTGATAACATCAAAAGATGTTTTTTTAAGCCAACTGGCATATGAACTCAGAAAAATTATAGTTCCCAAGTGAAGTAGACTTTGGTGTAACAGGCTTCTGTTTATATAACAATTTATGTAATTAGAGCTTGGTAAAAAGAACTTGTGAGTTAGTATGAAAGAATTTTCTTGAAAGCTGTAGAACAATCATTTATATGGCTTTTCCAACTGTTCAGAGAGATAGTCATCAAAACATTCCTTATCAAAGCCTTTTGAGTGAAGCAAAAAATATAGGAGTGACACAGTCTTGATTCCAATTCAAGTAAATCCTGCTCTCTTTGATTTTCTATGGCTTGTATTTATAGCCCCAGTATGGGTGAGAAAACTGCAAAGAGGAAACTACTTAGAGGTTGTAACTTGCACCTTTAGCTGCACAATCTAAGCAGTGGGGTGGCTGATGATTTATCTGAATACCTAATCATAACTGCAGTCAGCCGCTTAGACTTGGAAAAGAGGCATCCACCAGCAAGGACACTGAGGGCCACCGTCCAATCCCTCTGCTGGTCTGTCCCCAAATGGCACAGCAGCATCTACCAGGCCAGTCAGGAGATGAAGGAAAAGGAGGGCAGTAAGGCTGTTGTGTCGGGAGTTTCTATGGGGGCTACTCCAAACTTGCTCATGTTAACACACATCTGGTTCCCAAGATCTGCGGTCCTTATATTTTATATATTTACGAAGCCCTCCCCTGTGCTGCTATAGCCTCAGAGTCCTACCTTCTAATGATGAAGAGAGCTAATAAATTTTTCTCTGGCTTGGGAGGAAATGACCTTCAACTATAGCTGAGCCAATAGTAGACCTGGAAATTTTCCTTCAAAAATTACTTGTTCATACGGTTTGTCTTGAAGCGCACTCTCCCTTCTAGAAATGTCTTGGCCTCTAATTTGGCTGAGAAACATGAAAGGGTCTCACACTCATCACTCCACCCTTTGTAAAAATCTGTGAAGGGAAAGAGAAAGGATAAACAGTACGCCGGATGTATTGAAGGCATTCACAGTATGGAATCATCACACAGTTCTTCCAGATTTCTTTGTAGCCCAAAGTTAGTGGGCTGGCTTGATGACTGGGTTGGCTCAGGTTCAATTTGTGGGAAATGTCAGGTTAGATGTGGAGATTCTATTTATTGTTAAGAGTATAAAGTGAGGCTGCTAGTCAAATTTCATCAAGCATTTAAAGCAGCCATATTTCGTGTGTGGCGGTATTCAATGACACATATGACATTTGTAATAATAGTAGCAGCTAACATTTCATGAACATGCACAATATACCAGGCACTGTGGTATTTGTCACTTAACTTTTGCAAGCAAATGTTGACGAATTTAGTGATATAAAGATTCAAACTCCTACTACTACTGAGTCAGAAAAATAATCACCAGAGTCCTTATAGTGAAATGAATTTGGAACAAATCTGAGAGAAAAAACTTCAAAATTTTCCTTTGTGTCCAAATTATGGATCTGGCAATATTCCTGGGGACACCACAGAAGACTGTGTAGTACCCAACCTGAGTGGCCTTGGATTTTTTTCAAGGTGGAATCACCTTGAATGGCCACACATTTTCTTACTCTTGTACTTTTTGTTGTTGCAATTAATTATTCTATATCCTGACTCTTTCCTGTCTTTAGTATTTTGCAGCCATCTGGTAAATCTCAATGCCATTGCCTGCACTCCTACTGGAGTGTAAAATTGAGATACACCACAGCACAAAGCTGAACTTCACTCCAGAAACTGTGGAGGAGTAACTTCCCATTTGAGTGTAATTATTCAGAGCATGTGTATTAGTAAATCATGGGAAGGGGTGGGGGAGAAAGGAGTTAAGAAGATGGTTCTATTAGGTAAGAACACAACTATCCAATGCTTATAAATTTTTTTTCTCTGTGTGAGCTTGCACCAGTCATTACCCATCTCCCATCTTCTATGAGATATAGTAAGGTTAGGGAAATCTCCCAATCATTTATATCTTAGTTTTCTTTTTAAATAATCTAGAATCCCAAGACCAAAATCTTGGGAAGGTTACATATAGGTAGAAATAACAGTTATCATTATTATCCTCATTTTACAGATGTTGAGGCTCAGAGTGGAAAAGTCTAAGTACTTGTCTAAGGTCTTAGAGTTGGAGTAGAAGAAAGAGTCAGGAATTGAAACCTGAACAGCTGAACTCTGAAGCTCTTGCCCTTAAACCCTAGGAGAGAGAAGAAGGGTTTATTTAATTGAGCACTGAGGGAGACACCCCTAAGGAAGGCAACAATAGCAGGAATACAGAGTTTGAAAGTGGTATGACCCACACAGCTAAGCCTTTGGGAGTCAATGAAAGGATAACTCAGAAGAAGAACCCTTTGGATTGGGTGTCAAGCTAAAGCAAGGCGACAATGAGAAAGAAATGGGAATTCCTCTGATATCTGAGCACCTTCCTGCTGTCCAGGGTTGCCAGCCAAACTGAGCACAGCCAAGCCTCTTGCCTCCCATGGCTGCCATCTGCCACACAGCTCTGGCCGAACCCAAACTTAGCTTGTCTCTTTTCTACAGTTCCTTGTTTTTGCAAAGTCATCCCAAGGTGAGCCACAGAGCAGTGTCCTCTGAATGACTGCACAGCCCCAAATAAATGACTTTTCTGAAGAAGAGATGACAGCTGCTGAGGAAGCCGCTTTTGGGGAGGAGACGCATGCTCACACACCTGCACACCCTTCCTGCATCCCCAAGCAATGCGTGTCAGCTGCCCTCTCCCCCTCATCTCAAAAAAAGAGGAGTGGAGTGGCAGCTTATTAAAACCTGGCACAGTGCCAGCCTCACTCAAGCTGTCTTTATTATTCTATCTTGTGAAAGCACCTTGAAAATAAACAGTGACTGTCTCCTATCATGTATGTAGTATTTAGCAAATTGGAAGTGCTTAATAAAAGTCAATGCATCCTACATAAATCATGACTATTAATATATTTGTTTGATGCAAATTAAATGTGCAAATCAATGAGAAAATTAACATCTTGAGATCTTCAGGCTTTCACTGAATAATTATTATATTGGATAATTATTTTAATGCAGATTCATGGTAAGTAATATTCATTATGAATACACATTAATATGATTTTGAATGCGTAATTATAGTTCGCAGAGCACTTTCATTTCTAAATGAAAAGACAATTAATTTTAGTTTTAGCTTTGCCACATCCCATTTAAATATTTTTTAGTGATGGTCCCATAACCAGGATAGCACATAATCTTCAGACTATCATCTGCCCTTTCTATTAAAATAATTAAATAAATGCTAGCATTAAAATTATACAAAGAGTAGATAGAAGAAAACGTTAGTGTAGGGGGTTTTTTTCTTTTCCATTTATTACTGGATTTTATAATTTATTATTTCAGATTTATAGAAAATTTACAAGAATAGTACAAAGAATTCTGTGTGTCTACCCAGATTCACCAACTTTTAATATTTTACTATACATGCTTCATCTCTTTCTCTTTACAAACACACTCGAATATATGATATATATAAATTATATTTTTCTGAGCTATGTAAGAGTAAATTATAGTCATGAAGGTATGATGCCCATTTACCACTTACATAACCACTATAATTACCAAAACAAAGATATTAATGGAATATTGTTTAATATTATTATCAAATCTGTAAGGCTTATTCATATGTCATCAGTTGTCCCAATAACTTCCTATAAAGCAGAAACAAATTAATGTCTACATTTATTTTTTTAATAAATATATATATTATATATCTCTCTAAATAGAAAACTAATGTATGGATTAATAGAAAATAATATCTAACCATCATTATAGGACCACATATGTGACTGAAAGATTAAACAATGTCATGACGAGGTCCCTCCCTTCATCAATACGTGTGGTTGTAATAAACGAGTGAATGAAAAAAAGATTAAAGCTTAACAGTGCTACTTTATTTTTAAAGATTTTAAACTGTCATTTAGCTCTAACAACAAACTATTTTCAAAATTCTGGTACAAATCCCTAGTTGACTGAACATGAGTGAGAAGGAATTACCTGGACAGAAGACCCCTGAAAAGGCCATAACACTAGGAGGTGGCCCACCGACTAGGAAATAAACCCCCTCCAAGTACTTACTACAACATGTAATCTACTGTCAAAAAGTGACGGAAAATGAAAAAATGTCAAAGGACCTCATGCTAGAATACTGAAGTTTTGTTTGGTACACAGAATATGAGTGATTTATAGTTTAGTGGAGTATGTATGTGATATTTATGTTTATTTTTTCATGAATTCCCTGTAGTGTGAAGAGGAGAATCTAATCATTAATTTTGGCATATCAATTATTAGATCACTTTTGGAAAGACTTTGCAATAATTATCCAACTGGTTTAACCTTTGATTCAGAAATTCTATGCCTGGCATTTTTCCCCAAAGAAATAATCCTAAGTACAACAAAAGCCTTAGACACAAAAGTGTTCATTACATCATGATTCATAATAGTAAAAGCAAAAATAACTAAAAAACTGAAAGTATAGGAAAAGCAAGGTAGATTATTATATATCCACAAGATATGCAATTTATTTACTGGTATACAGCAGTAAATAAAATCTATTAATTAAAAATGCATTGTCAAAGATTAGATGGCAATATGAGCATGGTTTTAGAATTCTTATTTAATAAATGGTGCTGGGAAAATTGGATAGCCACATGTAGAAGACTGAAACAGTATCTGCATTTCTCAGCACTCACAAAAATCAACACACAGTGGATAACAGACTTAAATCTAAGGCAAGAAACTATAAGAATTCTAGGAGAAAATGTTGGAAAAACTCTTATAGACATTGGCCTAGGCAAAGAACTTATGAAGAAGGCCCCAAAGACAATCACAGCAACAACAAAAATAAATAAATGGGACCTGATCAAATTAAAAAGCTTCTCCACAGCCAAGGAAACTATCACAAGAGCAAACAGACAACCTACAGAATGGGAGAAAATATTCGCATGCTACACATCCAATAAGGGCTGATAACTAGAAAATCAGCAAGAAAAAAAATCAACCAACCACATTAAAAAGTGGGCAAAGGACATCAACAGAAACTTTTCAAAAGAGGACAGACTAATGGCCGACGAACATATGAAAAATGCTCAACGTCTCTAATCATCAGGGAAATGCAAATCCAAACCACAATGAGATATCACTTAACTCCAATGAGAATGGCTTTTATCAAAAAGGACCAAAACAACAAATGTTGGCGTGGATGCAGAGAGATAGGAACACTCACATACTGCTGGTGGGACTACACACTAGAACAACCTCTACGGAAAGTGGCATGGAGATACCTTAAAGAACTAAAATTACCATTTGATCCAGCAATCCAACTACTGGGTATTTACCCAAAGGAAAAAGAGACATTCTATAAAAAAGTCACCTGTGCTCGAATGTTTAGAGCAGCACAATTCACAATTGCAAAGATGTGGAAGCAACCCAAGTGCTATCAATAGATGAGTGGATAAATAAAATGTGGTATATGTATACCATGGAGCTCTAGTCAGCCATGAAAAACAATGGTGACCTAGCACCTCTTATAGTATTCTCGATAGAGCTGGAGTCCATTCTACTAGGTGAAGTATCACAAGAATGGAAAAATAAGCACCACATGTACTCACCATCAAATTGGTATAAACTGGTCAACACTTACGTGCACATATAATAATAACATTCATCATGTGTTGGGCAGGTGGGAGGGAGGAGGAAGGGATAAGTATATTCACACCTAAGGGGTGTGGTGCATACCATCTGGGGGATGGACAAACTTGAAACTCTAACTCAGCTAGGACAAAGGCAATATATGTAACATAAACATTTGTACCCCTGAAATATGCTGAAATAAAAGTATAATAATAATAAAATAAATAAAAATGTAATAGCAATTGAAAGTACTCATGTTGGGAAATTTAGTAAAAAATAAATTTCAAAATTGATCACATAACATGATCTTAAGCATGTGAGAGGAAAAAAGTCACCCTGTTAACAGGAGTTATATCCAGGTCATATAAATCTTCCACTAGCAGTGAGGAGTTCTGGAGGGCCTGGCCAGGTCTCCCGCTGGAGCCCAAGGGTCTGACCAGGATTGCTTAGGCCTAGGAGGCCAAACTCACCAGCCCATTTTTGATCTAGTTTCTAACTGGCCCAACTCGCCAGTTCCTGAGTCTGTGAAATAGGATCAGAGAGAGTAGAGTAGAAACAAGCAAGTAGAGTGTAGGATGCTTGCTGTGAACACCACAAAGAACGTGGTGGGCCATCGGTAAGCAGTCAATGAGTGTGTGGTGGGTTACATTGTTGAGCTTGTTTAAGATCAGGCACTTGCTAGACAAAGTTGGTATTATAAAGGATTTTTTTTCCTATTTTCCTGTATGTTCTAATTTTTAAGGAAGAACAATGATTAGTCTTATAATAATAATTTGTAAAAGATTTAAGAAAAAAATGAGCCTTTTGCTAAAGATCTTATATGGCACATAAAATGATGTGAATTGAAAGAACAGAGGAAAATATTTGAGTTATTATGTGGTCGGTACTGTGCAATGCCACTTGTGATTCCAGAAGCCTGGAAACATTTTTCCCCAGAATTCTTTGCAAGCAGGTCACCTTAAATGAGGATTGTTCTTCCTGATCAAAAGCATTCGTATTAAAAGTGATTTCAGGAAACAGACCCTCATGTTTAGACACCTGGGAGTATTTATCTAACCTGGTTAAACTTGATGGCAGTAACGATTTCCTTGCCAGCAGAAATATGAATATTGATCATTCATGGCATACAAGTGGCAAAGTACTTACTTAAATTATCAACTGTAGTTTCCAGGACCAAAGTGCCTACTAAGCCTTCTTTGTCAGCAAAAGCCAGCCCCCTTCTCTTATCTAATTAGACCACCGTTCCTGTAATTGAAAACTCTCTGCTTCCCTCACTGGGTTAAGCAGAATAGGATGGGCTATGATGCAATAACAACAACCACAAAACCTCAGGGTCAGAACACAACAAAAGTATTTTTCTCTCTCATGCCACATGTTCAATGCAGATAGGCAGGGAGCTCTGTTCCAACAGACTGGTTGAAGCCCAGTCATCTGGCAGCTAAACTGATGAAGCACATGGTAGTTGTCGCTGGGGAAGAGAGAGAAGGATGATCCCAAACCAGCTCTCAAATGCTTCAGCCTAAAAGTATCGCATATTACTTCTGTTCAAAACACATTTTCCAGAACTAGACATATGGCCCCCCGTAGTTGTGAGGAGCCTAAAAAATGTGGCGGAACATGTGGATGTTTTATGAGAATAAAATATCTCTTTCGCATCACTAGAGACTGTGGCCTTGCAAGGGGTGGCTGGTATTGCTTAAGAACTATCCCCATGACCCCACACTGCCTCTGACTGACCCAGATACCACCAAACCCCAGGGCATGAGCATAGTCGAAACCAAGGAGAGACAGATTACAAGGTGAAACAGTTAAAGGATTCTGCCAACCTATATCAAGAGAAATATGGGGATTATGCTGGGAATGAACCCTAAGGGTGCCAGATCAGGGAAGAAGAAGCATAATGCTATAATATATCAAGTCTAATTTATTGATATACATACATTTCCTAGAAATTGTGGATTTAGTGTACTAGCTTGAGCAGCTAGATGTGTTTTTAACAATTTATTGTGACAGTTTTCGTTGCCTGGAACCTAGACTCAACCACATTTCCTTTAATAATATGGGGCAGTGTTTCTTGGCTAGGGGAGATTTTGCCCTCCCTCTCCACTTGGAGATATTTTTGATTCTCAAAACTGGAAAGAGGTACAGCACTCTAGCAGGTGGAGACCAGGGAAGTTAAACATTCTGCAATGCATGCAAAAGCCTCTCACAACAAAGAATTATTTGGTCCAAAATTATCAATAGCGTCAAGGTTGAGAAACCCTGATATAGAGAAATTTGAAGCCTTAGGTGATAAAAATGTTTGAGTAGGTTTATCAGGGCAAGCCACTCATCTACTCCTAACTGTGTCACCAAGGATAGCCCAAAAGACACTTCCTTCTCCAAGCAAGTTTTTTTTTTTTTAATTGGAGAAAACTACAAAGCATTTACAGTACAATGTTTACAGTCACAATTTGTAGTGAGCTGATTTCCCAAAATATATTACCACTCAAGTTGACTTATCTTGTTACATTCAAAAACCTACTCTGTCAAAGTAGTCCAGAGAGTAC
>CAUYRT010087915.1:0-22359 GCA_963574885.1 Lepilemur ruficaudatus | reverse complement strand
GCTCTATGAATTCACGAGCCGTGACTTCAAAACAAGTCTCCTGACTTACTAGAGGCACATCTGTAATCGACTTGGGGGGCCATTTAGGGAAGCAAGTGCCCCTCAGCAGGGCCCAGATGGTTGGCATGGAAACACCCAGCGCACAGATGCAGGTTCTGGCATGTTCTGGGGCAGAGCAAGCTTCCCCGCTGTTCTGATACAGCCATCTTGGTGCTGTGGAGACTGACTGTGGCTAACAGCCAAACTGTGCCACTTTGCGATACTGTCCACTGACAAGTCATCCATCAATAAATAATGGGAGGGCTAGACACCAATTAAGTGCAAATTGAACAGGAGACCTCGGGCAGCGGATGCCTCAGGGGGGCCTGTGACCAGGGAGGGCTTCCCTGTGGAAGTGGCATTTAAGCTCAGCCCTGATGGATGAGTCAGAGCTCCCCAGGGGAAGGCCTTAGACAGAGGCTTTCGGAGACAGCCTGTGACAGACTCTGAGGTAGGATTGAGAACCTAAAAGATGCCCAGGAGAGCAAGCAGGAGCGTGGAGGGACTTAAGGGACAGAGGCCAGGGCGGGGGAAAGATCCAGAAGATGACTGTTGTGCACATTTCTTAGTGTTTTGGAAATAAAGCGGGGGAAAGTGTTGAGAACCATTATCAGAAACGTGATCACGTCAAATCTTCCTCCCAAGCCAGACAGACCAGTTCACCAGGTGCCTGTGCCCGCCCTTCCCCCGCCAGGGGCTCTCAGCTAATGAGCTGCTTCCGGACCCCGGCAGAGCACCCAGAGAGAATGCCGAGCTCTTAGTGTGAATTGTGTTTATTCTCGATGGTTCCCCAGAGAAGGGTGGGGGAGCCACTCATTTGTTGAGCGCCAACTATGTGTCAGGTGCTGGACCAGCCACGGGACATAAGTCATCTCCCACCTCACCTTCAGAAAGGCCCAGTGAACACTGTGGCCATGTCCCCCATGGCTTGCGTGAGAAAACAGAGTCTCGGAGAAGCCCCATCGCCTGTCCCGAAGCCCCTGGCTTGCAAAAGGAGCAGCCTGAAGTTTGCAATCGGTTTTTTTGCGACCCCAGCCCTGCCCTCCCTGCACAATTGCCCGCTGCCTTCAACTGAGCTGCTACCAAAGGGTCACTCACTCAGCCATTGAATGCTATTTACTGAGCGCCTACTGTATGCCAGACGCTGTTCTTAGGCAGAGCCCTGGCCCTTGCGGAACTTACCTTCCAGCGTGGGGACGAGCGGGACGGAGCACGGTTGCCACGTTAGCACACACCTGAAATCGGTTTAGTTGCAATAATGGGGATAGAGTAGGGTCAGGTGGAAGAGAGCGGGGAGGGGAGGCCTCGCTGAGGAGGTGACATTTGGGCTGAGACCTGAATGGGTAGGGAACATTTGTGGAATCCATTAGCAACGAAGGTTTTGATTAAGTTCAGAAAATGGTGGCGTAACTCGCGGAAGAACGTCAAACGTGGCAGGGAGCCATTGCCACAGCCGCCTTCTCCGACACAGAGGGAGAAGCCCCATCTGGTGGCCAGCTCTTGCAACTGCAGGGATGGAGCCCACAGAAACTCAGAATCAGGTGTCTTCAACACCCACAGATACAGGAAACACAATTCCTTTTAAATCCCCCTGCAGTTCAGAGGCAGTATGATGAGTGTTCTTAAGCTATCAATAAATTAATACCCCCTAAATAAATAAACGAAAACTTCCAAACGTCATGTTTATCTGTGTGTGCTCTTGCCGTATTTTTTGCAACCTCTTAGGTCGCGCTTGTGATATTAACATTTTCTCTATGAACCAACTTGTTTATTAAAACACATTTCATTTGAAAGAAAAATCTTTTGTCACCCCCTATGGTAAATGGAAATCCAATATTGGGCACAAAAAAAGTAGAAGATGGCCGTCAAGATGAACCCATGGAACACCAAATCGCATTTTTTGACTTCTTCTGGGCCCCAGGCCTGGCTCTGTTTTTGTTGAAAGGAGGAGTTCAGCAAGAGAGGCTGGGATGTTAGAGACAGAGGAACAGGACTGTGGGGGTGGGGATTGCCTTAATTAAAAGGAACAAAGCACACTGAGAGGGGAATGCTTTCCTCATTGGGAGATTGGATATTATTTAAAGGCACACCCCTGCCCCCCTGAAGTTCTGGGGTGCAATGCCCTGGGGACTCCAAAAACACATGACTATGCATGTTTGTCTGTCCAGGCATGAAATCAACAAGGAAAGTTGGAGATGTCCCTGTTGACTGTCAATCAACTGCCACCTGCCACCTCCAGGCCAAGAGAGGTTAATCGATACTTGCAAGATCACACAAACTATGGTGACCCTGAACAGAAACTAGGCCTCCTGATTTGCATGCCAGTGCTCTTTCTCTGCCCCGGGGGAGGCCACTGTCATCCATGAAGTGTGACAAAATCCTCCTTTAACACAACTCTGTTTCATCCATGGCAAGCTGCTTGGCAACACATCTGAAGGATATGCGTGATTTTTGAGTACTTTGTACTAAATGTGTGCATGGCAATTTCATAGACAAGGGGGAAATAAAAGAGAAATGATCATCCAAATATCATTTCCTAAAGTAGAATTTTCAGAAAAGTTACCACGTGCGGTTGTTCTCCAAAATTCATTTCAAGACCTAATTCCTGAGCAGTCTGTAGAAATAGGTATTTTTCTGATTCGCTTGGGGACTTGGGACAGGATTTCTAGGGGAGGCTGCCCAGAGAGTGGCCTGGATGAGGATGGAGGTTCACAGCAGGCAGCTGTACCTCACTGACACACTGCCAACGCCGGACGTCTCTCATCAGTCACTGGCCGGTTGCCATTCTTGGCCCAGACAGTATGTTTCTAAAACCAAAGGATCTGCTTATAAAATCTGACTGGGGTGAAGAGCAGGAAGAACAGACATCATAAGAAATTGGGACGCTCAGGCTGGGATTCCCAAGACTGAAGAAAGCCAGTTTGCATGTCCACCGAAAGGTTGCTTTTCTGCTCATGGGGACACTATCCAAACCCAAAGTGGCTCTTTCCCACCTTCCTTGCGGGCTCTCCATGGGAGGCAGTGGAACGGAGCGTGCCGGCAGCGCGGATAATGAGATTGCCACATCTCCCTGCCTCCATCTGCTCTCCTGTCTGCCAAAGCTCTCAGCTGGAAACACAGAACCTGAAGGGACAGTGACTCCTTGGTGGGGCGGAGGCCAGGGGAGGCCTGGTGAGAGTGCTCTGCTACGCCGTCTGGGCCAGAGCTTTCTAGACTTGAAAGGTACGGACCTGCCTCTTGCAAAGCCCACATCCTCGCTATCGTATGCTTAGAACACGCTGATTGAGAACTCGCTAAACGGAGTAGAAGTAACTACGTGTTTCATGGTGCTACGGAATAAACGTGCAGTTCATCCTCCACAGCAGCATCTGCACAACTTTGAAAACCAGTAGCCTGTGTGTGTTTAAGATGCAACACATACTCTGTGCTAGGGCCACTCTTCCACGCGGACTTGAGACCCTGACAATGGGTCACTGTCCCCTTGCAGTCTGTGGCCCTGCACCTGGAAGCGTCCGCTTTAGCCCTGTCGTGAAAACAGCACCTACCTTCCAGAGGGACCTCCGCACCCCACCTTCAGCTGTTGTTTGCTTATAGATAGTCTCTTTTTTAAACTCTGGGTTTGTGGCTCCAGAATTTTTGATTAGGCAATTGCTTTGGATTTGTGGGACCTGAAGATTTTCCCTCCACCATCTGGGCCCCAAATCAGCGGATAATCGAGGTGAGTGGGCCTAAGGTCTAGCTGGGGACAGAGAAACGGTGAGTTTGCCCAGACGTGAGAGAACCATGCCTCGTAAATATACAAGGGAATTGTCGGATTTGAGAATTTAAGTGGATTCTAACTCTTTGTCCTTTTATTCTATCAGAAATACTGCAACTCTTACTCTGCATAGTTCCGTCTGGCTGTGTACTGCACACGACAGCGTCCTGGCATGCGCATCGGAGCAGACATCGGCACGCGCAAACGGGAATTTTGCACTTATTGGACGCGTCTGATTATTTTCACGGGTAAATCCCATTAAACTCTTTTCTCCTTAGGCATTGACTTTTAGATCCTGACCTCTAAGAAGGAGTTAACTTTGCAGTATGAGAGAGAAGGGGAGGGGGAGGCTTCCATCACAGCATTGCCGGTGACAAAAAGGAATGACACAGTAACTGTCGAGGCTCAGTGACACTGTGAGACAGCTATACGCTATACAACGACGACACTGGGACTGTGTTGTAAATGTCGCTCACTTATTGAGTGTGATATAGACAAATTTTTAATTTCTTCCAGTGGAGATTTAATATTAAATTGCCCAAAATTGAATGTTCAAAACTGCTACAGAAACAAAAGATTGAAAGCCACTAGAGTCCATGGACACTTTAAGGCCAGAGATTAGTTCATTCATTACTCATTCAGCAAATACTGATGACGCCACTGCAAGACTACTGTGCCTCAGGCCCTCTGCTGGAGCTGGGACAGCCACGCCATCTCCTTGCTAAGTGACAAGGCCTCAGAAATCCAGATGCTTGCACAGGGCTGTCACAAGCCAGAGGGCACAGAGGACAGTCAAACCACCGTATGTGCTTCGTGCCCGTTGTGGACATCAGCGGGTGAAGCGGGGTTTCCTGTGGCGAGATAGCTTCACGTGGTCTCCCGACAAGAGTTCAGGTCCGGGGCGCAGGAGCTCGTTTCTCACCCCAGCTCGGCCACAAACTGGGGCCGCCCTCCAGCCTTGTGCAGTTTCGCTTCTGGGGTCGGTGCCTGAACTGCCCCAGCCCGGGCTGGGCCCTGCTCCCCTGCCCACCCTCAGGGCACCCACTCGCCTGGCACGGCCCAGCCCTGCTGACTCGAACGCACCTCGGAGTCCTAACCTGGGGCTTCTGATGGGTCCTCGGTGCTGCCGGCGATCAGACTCTGTTTCCCAAGCCTGTTCAGTGTCCACCCGCCTGGACGACTAGCCTAGATTTTCTAGACTGTTCTCTCCTGGCCTCAGGTCCCCAACACCATCCCCGTCCTCACTCCCAGCAGACTGCCTCGCTCTTCCCTCCACTGAGGAGACAGAGGCAGCTCACCCCCCTGCTGACGTCTGTGCCACATATTCCACCGTCCCTTCTGTCACTAGGGACAGCCGGTCCATGTCCCCCTTGGGTGCCCTGGGTCCCAGCCCCCACGCAAGGCCGCAGCGCCGACCCCTGTCCCCTGTGCCCTGCAGCGCCTGTTTTCCCTCTCTGCTCGACTCTTCCTGGCATGCTATGGCTCCCATCTTACAAAAGGCACAGAACGAAACAAAGCTTTGCTTGGCCCCTCGGCCTCCTCCGGCCGCTGCCCAGTTGCCCATTCCTCCCATCCCGTCCTCTTCAAACCCCCACCTCTAGACTCAGCTGCAAACATGGCACGACACTGCTCTCCTACGGTCACCGGTGGCCCCACATTGCCGAATTGAACGCAATCCTCAGAAGGGTCTTTTGTGACCAATCTGCCATCAAATAAGTTGATTTCATTCCTCCTGGCAGCACGACCTTTATCTGTCCTCCAGGACGCACCCCTTCCCAGACACTTAGCCTCCATCTCCTTCCCTGACTCCTCTTCATCTCCTGAACTCCGAGCCCTGAGGTGTCCCCAGGCTCAGTGCTTAGCCCTTTGCTCTCCTCTGGACTTGCGCCTTGGGAGGCCCATCCAAAGCCATGGATTTAGGCACCACATACGTGTCTACACGAACACCCCCAGAATGTGTACCTCCACCAAGACCGTCCCTGAGCCCCAAGCCCCGACTGACTAGTGGACATCTCCCCCAGAAGAACTCAAGTGACTTCTGGAACTGACCTGCTGACCCCCTCCGCCCCCAAAGGCCGCCTGCGCCATCCTTCGTTGCTCAGCCAAAGGCCTTAGCGTCGTTTCCAGCTCCGCACTGTCTCTGCACCTTCTCCCGACCGATCCTCTTGGCTCTGTCTTCAAAGTACACACAGAATCTGCTCCACTGCCGGGTGAACGGAAAAATGCAATGTGCTCTATCCACGCAACGGAATATTGTTCAGCCTTAACAAGGATGGCAGTTCCGATGCCTGCTGCAACACGGGCGAGCCTTCAAAACACTACACCAACCGAAACAGCCGGTCACGAAAGGACAAACACGGTGTGATTCCGCTTAGACGAAGCACTTAGAATAGTTAAATTCGTAGAGACAAAAGGCAGGATGGTGGTTGCCGGGGGCTGGGGGATGGGGGACAGGGAGTTAGTGTTTGATGGGGATAGAGGTTCAGTTTTGTGAGATGAAGATTTCCATGGCTTCGTGGCGGTGGTAGCTGCACGACAACGTGTATGCACCCGACGCCGCTGAACTGCGCGCCGAAACATGGTTACGACGGTCCCTCCTATGTCATGTGGTTATGCCACGGTTAAAATAAATTTTAAAATAAGCCCTGGAGTCTGATCACTTCCTACCCACTTTATTGCTACTACCGGATCTAAGCCACTGTCACGTCTTCACTGGATTACTGACTGACGGAGCCTCCTGCCTTACCTTGGTCTCCCCCAGCAGCCAAAGGGATCTCAGCAGGCCCGGTTCAACCACACTCTGCCTCTGCTGGGAATCTCCCCGGCTCCCACCACACCCGCTGGTTTTGGTGGCCTTAGGACATCAATGGGCTCAGCTCCCCAGCCGTCTCCAAACACACAAGGCCAGGGCCTGGCGGGGACACAGAGGCAAAGTCTTGGTCTGCACCGGCACCTCCATGATCCCCTGAGGAGCCGCGGGCCGATGGAAAATTGCAACCCCGGCCAAGCTGGGCACCCCCACCCCTCCTCCCGCCCTCCCTATCCTCTCTGCCTGCTAACACTCTGCACACTGCATTGTAATTTTTCTGTCGTGTGTCCCCCTCACTGGAATGTAACTCATGAGGCCAGGAGGCTTTGCCTCCTGTGTCCCCAGTGCCTAGACCAGGGCCTGGCACGTATCGGGCACCCAACAAGTCTTTGGTGAGCAGACGAGTGAGTGACACCGTGGGCGAGTGTTCTCACCCCACTGTGCTTCGGTCAGACTGTCTAGATCGGCGCTTTGTGGACCTCAGCATGTGTCAGAGTCGCCCAAGAAGCTGGCTGAACAGACCGCTGGTCCCCACCCCAGAGATTCTGATTCGGGGGTCTGGGAGGAGCGACATTCGGCATTTCTAAGACGTGGTGTGGGTGGAGCTGCTTGCTGGTCCGGTATTGCACTACGTCTCAGGGCTTGGATGAGACCCCGGGGCAGGGAGAGGGAGGCGGGAGCTGGCTGGGGAGAGGGCTGGAATTAGAGCCTCCCTGTCCCAGCAGAGCCACACTGGCTTTGTCGGCCCAGGAGAGGGTGCCCGTGTCTGCTGGAAGCTCTGCAGACGTGGGAGGTGGCAGGGAGGCTGGCCACCTTCAAACGCAGCCCTTCTTCAAACCCCCCACGGTGTCCAGCAGAGACTGGGAGTGGAGGTGCAGCCTCAGGGCACACCCAGGAGCAGCTACCCTCCTGCCAGCCTGCAGACACCCCTGCAGTCTGCCGGCTATGTATGTGCACTGGGGAGGGGAACATAAGATCAGAAAAGCAGAACGTGGGCTCCAGGAGGGACAATGGAAGGGACACTGTGAAGTGCCCATTGGGCTGGCACAGAGCCATTTGCCCGGGAGCCCAGTAGGTGCTCTGAATGGAGGAGTCACCACGGTGCGCGCACTTCCCTCCAACACCCAGCAAGAAAACCCTGTCCTCCGCCTCACATGCACGGGCCGGCTGGCAGTGAAGGAGGAAGCCACCAGCAGGGGGAAGCAGTGTGCAGGGATGCACACAGTGCTGATGGCATCTGGGTCTTTGGGCCCAGCTGTCCCTCGGGTTCCGGCTACATCCCTGCACTTCCCACAGTCAGTTCCTCAACTCACCCAACTCACTGACTAAATCCCTCTGGGCTTCGGCTGGATTGAGTGCACCTGTCATTTACAACCCAGAGCATTCCGACTGAAATCCGCTCACCTGCGTGACGCACGCCCGTGGGTGTCCCCAGGTCATATGCGTGGCTGCACTGTCTCTTCGAGGAAGGCGCATCGGAATGCCAACGAGCGAGTGGGAGGCTACGCCGGGATAACCTTAATTCCTCTCCAACTTATAAAATAGTCAAATCTCTGGTTCTCTGCTGATAGCTGACAGAACCACGATGGCTGGCGTTGACTTGTGTGTTACAGACTCGGGAACCAAGGAGCAGGATGAGTAGCTTGCCCAATCCCAGGACCGGGAGAAAGAGTTTGGCACAGCTTGGTCTCGCTCTGGAGCCGGAGCTCTTAGCCTGTGTTGCCTGCAGGGTGCTGCCTACCCGGCGTGTGTCCACACTTTGTGATTAAAACTTCTGCTCCCTGCTACCAGTGACCTGGGTGTCATACTTGGGCACCAACATGATTCAGTTCAAGAGATAAACTGGCTGCCCACCCGTGGTCTTGGCTCGGAGAAAGCCCCTTTAATTCCTCCTCCTGGCCTGCTAGCCTGCCACGGCAACTGAGAGAGATTAGCGCACACGGCCAGGCGGGGCTCAGCTCCTGGGGATGGGGGCTCTCAGACACCCCATAACTGGTCCGAGGGGAGTGAAGACGAAAGACCAGGCCTGGTGTGGTCAGGAAGAAAGGGAAAGCCGTGAAGACGGCCCTGGAGCCTTGGGCCCGACAGATAACAGATGGCCAGGGAGCCCGGCCACTCACTGGGGAACCAGGTGACCCTCCGTACTTGGGTTTCAGGTATTAATCGTTCCTTAATTGGGACAAAACTAAAAACATGTCAGATGACTAAGAAGGGAAGTCACACGACCCAGTCGGCCCTCATGCCCTTTCCCTGTGGCATCTTCACTGGGGGTGTGCGTCTCGGGAGTGAGTGCTGGGAAAAGTGCAGCCACAGCCCCAGGGAGTGGACTTTTTGTTCTAGTCCCTCTTTCAAGGTGCTGCCTCTTGGTGTCCCCATGAAAGGGCACTGGGACCACTGGACGCCCTTTGGTTTCTTGGTGGCTGCTGGCATGGAATGTGAGCTGTGTTTCCATGGGGTACTGGGCTGACCTGTCTGGGGCAGAGATCCCATTTTAGTCACTGTCCCGGAAGCCAGGGAGGACCCAACGAGTGTCTGAATTTCCAGTACCATTCTCCCCAGGCAAAGAGGGTGTGTAGAGCGGGAAACACACTCCCCAGCCTGTCCCAGCGCTGCCCTCAGGAGAGGAGGGGCCACCTCTGACTAGGGAAGCCTGGGACCAACCCTGTGGGGTCGAGGGGGCCCAGGGTGGTGTGGACAGAGAGAACAAAGCCAGAGGAGAGCAGCACGTGGTGGGGGGAGTGTGAGGACCACGCGTGGAAAGGTGGGGGGACAGTGGGGACCAAGTGAGCAGAAATGACAGTTCAGAATGTCAGAGCCAACTGCAAGTTATCAAATGATTGCAGTGCTGCGAGGTGCCATCCCTTTGCCACACCCTCAAAGCACAGAAGTCTGTGTCGTAGGGTGGCCTCTGCGGGAGGTACCTTGTGGGGATTCCAGGTGCAGTGTTCCACGTTGAGGTCAACATCAGGTGGTGCTAGAGGGAATTCCATGAGATAACAAGTGGAGACCAGGAGCTGTAAAGACCTGGTAAGCTTTGGGCTGGTGGGACAGAGATTCAAGCAGATCTCACCTTGATTGGAAGGGACAGAGTAAGCCCAGTTGATATCTGGTGGTCAGTGAACTGAATTTCTCTAAGGAGGACAGGTGCTCAAATTGTTTCTCCAGAAATAGGATGAGCCAGGCTGGATGAGGCAGCCGGGGCTGGACAAGGTGTGTACACCTGGGATGGGCTAAGCCACTAGGACTCATCCACCTGGGCCCCCTTGGGACTGGACGTCCACATGTAGAAAGATGGCACTCTGGTTGGAGGTACTCCCTATGGCTTTTGGGAAGAAAGCAGTTATCTGGGAACCCATGACCTCAATCTGAAATATTGTGCCTAACTCTGCATGCAAACAGCCCCTGCTTTCCAACGATTGTGATGCAAAGATTCATTGGCAAGTTCAGAGCTTAGAAAGCATCTTCCGGTAGAAGCGACCCCATATGAGATTTTTAGGTTCCCTGTTCAGCCCACAAAACTGGGGTTAACCTTCAATGTGTCTGGACCAACGATGGGACTAACACTACTCTAGATCCTAATTACCACTGGAAGTATTTTTCCATAAAGGAAAACAGTGCTGGTTGTAATTTTAAAACAAAATAAATGAACAAGGAACATTGCTTCTCCAAACCCATGATAAGGGTGGATATTTCCAGGCCCTCACGGCTAGCTTGCATGGGAGGGACAGATGTGCGGGACAGGGGAAGGACACTCTCATATAAGGGAGAATTTCTGGGGATGAAGACTCAGATGGGGACAGGGGAAGAGCAAGTCAAATACACGGATCGTTATGAGACAGTGATGTAAGCATTGAGCACTACTTACCTAGTCATGGATCCATCTACAGAGATGGAAAGTGGCATCTATTCACTTGCCATCTCGAATCTCCTCTACACATTCTTGCCAACCTGTCACTCAACCCCTGCTTGAATATCCCCAGGGACAGAGCCCTCACTACCACTCAAGGGAGAAACTTTCTGCTCTGGAGAGCTCTACATTGCTTAAAGGTGACATAGGATATACTACCCTTTCTGGTCTCATTCTGGCCTGGGAGTTGAAACCCTCCAGCCTCTAGGGATCGGGGTAGCATTAGTGGGAGGTGAAGAACTAGGGTGGAGAATCCAAAGGGGGTTCCTGAATACTTGGATGTTAAGGTCTCTCTCTACACCCTAACCCATGCCAATGTCCTGTGGCTACTACTAACTGAGCAATTGTTATATGCCAAACACTTTACCTATATTATCGTATAGCAGCCTCACAAGAACTCTGTGAAATAGGCACAAATGTTATCCCCATTTTACAAATGAGGAAAGAGAGGCTGGCAAGGTTTAGCAACTTGCCCAAAGTCTACCCAGTTAGCAAGCGGTGGAGCTGTCAGAGTCCAAAATCACGCTCTTGAACCATCACACAGTCCTGCCTGCAGCGCTTCACCGGTGCAGAGGAGGACAAAGCCAGCGTCCCCCACACCTCCTGACAGCCTCTTCCTCTTTGCCTCCCGAGAAACCCGCTGTGTTCTGCATTCTGGCCATAGAGCACCAGGACAGGACAGGGCCGTCCCTGGGCGTCTCTCTCTTTGTATTTCACGGGATGCCGCAAGCCGTTCAGAGGGAGGGAGGGGCTGGTTTCTGGATGGCACAGATGTCTCTAGGAAGGAGTGGCTGCCTCTGAAGGCACCCGGAAGGGAGACAGACTGGGACAGCGGATTCTGCCCCAAGCACCTTCTCCCTGGAGGAAGAAGGCTCCCAGGACTAAGTCATTGTTTTTTTTAAAGAATAAATAAAAAACCTCAAGTAAACCAACATCCTCACAGGCATTCTGTGTTCTGTTCTCAGAGATGACAAGATTTAAAGCATTACCTCTCTCTCTCTCTGTCTCCATCCCTCCCTCCTTCTCTCTCTCTCTCTCTCTCTCTCTCTCTCTCTCTCTCTCCACTCTCACACTGGGCTCCCCTCCTCTCTCTGAAGCTTATTTGTGAATCTCAGCCTAGCAAGACTGTCTCCAGGAGCATTTAGACTTGGTATCAGCGGCAACATCAAAGAGACGTATTCTTTTCATATGCTTGTCTGCTTGTGTCAAAACCCAGAATAATGATTTTCTCCTAAATGAGTAGTTCTCTGCTTTTTTCCCTCTCCCGTGTAAAGTGGAGCAGCAAGCGGTTGCTTGTACTGGATCAGACTGCACCCTGTGACAACTCAGCATATTGTTTGCTCGTCTTGGAAGAAACCTTTCTTTGCTTTCATGTGAATTTGCTACTGAGTGATTTGCTCATGCCGTGTGGCATGTCGTGACAGGGGGCATAATAACAAAGCTCATTAGTGGGGTTGTAGGAGGAAGGTGGGGTTGTGCATGCTCTGTCTCTGCTTCCACAAATATTCCCTGAGCATCTACTGTATGCTTGGCACTCTGGATGCATGAAGTCCTATTCTAGTGAGATGTATTAGTCTGTGGTAGATTGTATAAAGCACCGTGATGCTTTGCAGCTGCCCTCATCAAGTCCTCGATTTCACCACCCCTTGAATCTGGGCTGGCCTTGCCTTGCTTTGGCCAATGGAGTGCAATTCATGTGACAAGCAATTTCCAAGCATAAACTTCAAGAGGCCCTGCACCTTCCACTCTTGCTGCTGTTGGAACCCTGAGCCACCATGTCACGGAGTCCAGACCATCCTGCTGGATGAGGAGAGACACGTTACCCCCAGAACCCCAGCAACAGCCAGCTGACTTCCGGAGGCAGCACCACCCAGCTAATCGGCAGCTGAGTGCACACAGGTGAGTCAGCCCAGCCAAGGTCAGCTGGGTGGGACTCAGACCAGAAGAACCGCTGAGATGAGCCCAGCCCAAAATGCCAACTCACAAGACTGGAGGCTAAAGAAATCATTGTTTTTTAATCTTTAATAATGTTTGTGCCCAGCTTTTTCAATTAATGAAGTAATACATGTTTTATAGAATACTTTAAAAATATATAATACTCCTGTTAACATTCTCTATTCTTTGTTTTATGCATGTATCTACTATATGTAGATTCTGATAGGAAAAGACATATAGTTTTTTCCTTTCTATTCTGAGATATTAGGAAAACCAACGTGTTTTTCCTACTCAGCACAACACATCTGACATCAGATGGGGGGAGTCGTTTCCCCACCTACCAAGCAATTCCCCAGCAGACACTAGCCCCGTATCTCCCCCTTCAATTCAGTTCTGACATGATCCACCTAGCGATAGTGTCAGATCCCACACGTTGAGGGCTCAGTCTCTCAAGACTGCCCTCACCCCCGGCTTCAGATGCCAGCCACAAGCAGTGGGTTGTCACCTATCCTTCTGACCAACCTGCTATAAATTGGGGTTTCCGTGACCCCCTGCCCAGGTTCAATTAATTTGCTAGAGTGGCTCAAGATCTCAGGAAAACACTTTACTTACACTTACCCATTTATTTTAAAGGACGTTACAAAGGACACAGATGAACAGCCAGGTGGAAGAGACGCACAGGGAGGTGTCGGGAGGAAGAGCGTGGAGCTTCTACATCCTCTCTGGACACGCTGCCTTCTAGGAACCTCCTCGTGTTCAGCTACCCAGAAGCTCCCCAAACCCTGTCCTTTTGGGGTTTTATGGAAGCTCCAATACATAGGCGTGATTGATTGTATCATTGGTCATTGGTGATCAACTTAGTGTTCCACTCCCCTCCCCTCTCAGCAGGCTGGGGCTTGGGCTGGACATCCTCACCCTCTAATCCCACCTTGGCTTTCCCCCTGGCGACCAGCCCCCATCCTGAAGCTGTCCAGAGAACCCCAGCACCAGCCCTCTCCTCGCCATGCAAAAGTGCCCTGTCACTCCGGGGAGTCCGGGGGCTTTAGGAGTTTTATGCCAGGGAACAGCAGTGAGGACCAGATGTACATCATAATATCACATAGATATTCGAGTAGCCAAGAGACAGATTAACAAAACAGAAGTTTATCAACATGTTTATTTCGTACATACATGGGAAACGCCCAGAGAACAAGTAGTTCTCAGAGAGGAGGCTTTGCATTCTAGTTTATATAGCGCCTTCAACAAAGAACAGTAAATTTTTAGAGAAGTGACAAGACAAAGGAAAAGAACTTCGCATCTCCATGGGCAGCAACTTGGCAGGGAAGGGGCACAGATGAATGGCAGGGAAAGGCCAGCGAGTAAAGCTTATTAATATAAATTTCTCTGGTATCATCTCCAGGCCAATGAGAGTCTAAGCTGTCTTCCTGGTGGAGAGGGAGGCAGGATACCTGTTGTCTCTGTAAATCTATGTCTTGCTTTCAGGCAAACAGAGGGAGAGCGGAGGGCTCTCCTGCATTCGCTTCTTAATTGTCTTCGGCTCGACAATCTTTCATACTGTGGGGAGGCAGAGTCTAGTCTCCCATGTTCATTAAGCTAAAAAAATCGAATCAGATCACACACTATATGCTGAATTGTATTCTATTTTTTAACTTAATGAATTTATGAACATCTTTTGTTACACTAAAACACTGTTTTGTGGCGTTATTTTTTGTAGCCATATGCACTCAATTACACTGTTGTCATTTATCGAAACAGTTCCCTATGGATGGCCATTGACACAGTTTTTATATTTTGCTATCTTAAATAATCCTGGGATGAAGATACTTAGAAAAACGTCTTGAGCTCCCCCTCTGATTATTTCCTTAGGACAGATTATTTGTACACGGAAATGCTGGATTAAAGAAAAGCTCCATTTTCAAGGATTTGGATCCCATTATTACCTTGCTCTACAGAAGCAGTTCTTGAACATTTTGGTCTCAGGGCCCTTTTACATACTTAAAAATTATTGAGGATCCCAAAGAGCTTCTGTTTATATTGGTTGCTTCTACCAACGCACTACACTATTTTAGAAATTAAAGCATAGAGATTTCAGAATATTAATTCATTTTAAAACCATGACAATAAACTCATTATATGCTAACATAATATAATTTATGAAAAACAACAATTTTACAAATAAAAATTTAACCAGAAGAATGGCCTTGTTTTACATTTTTGTAAATCTCATTAGCATCTAACTTAAGATGTTGGATTGTCATATCTGCTTCTGCATCAATATGTTGTCATATTATACATCATGGAGCCTGCAGAAAACTCTAGGCTAGTGAGAGAATGAGAGTGAAAAAATGGCAAATAACAGCTTAGTGTTCTTATGAAAATAGTTTAACCACCCAGAAATCCTCAAAGGGCCTCAGGGAGCCCTAGGTCTCTAGGGAACGTTATCTTTAAAAACAAAACAGGAAAAACAAACAAACAAACAAAAAAGCCTTCACTAATTTGTTAAACAAAAGATGAGATCTCTTTGCTTCTGGTTTTTTTTTCTAAAAAAAATACCTTTTTAAGATACAAATTACTGTAAATTTCATCTATTTGAAGTGACTAAGTCATTATTGCTTTAAGCTACTAAGGTTTGGGGCTGTTCGTTACACAGCCAAGCCTAACTGATATAAATCGTATATTAATATTGGTAATGAAAGAGAAGCAGTGAATAAATAGCAGGAAAAAGCATGAAATAAAACAGCTTCTGTACCGTTAAGACAGTTACATCAATATGTGGCATTATCATTGATGTCGTAACTATTTGTAACAGTCAAATATTTATTGAGTTCCTGCTATAAACATTTATTATTCTCTATATCATTCAGATTGCTCCGTAACAACCCTGTGAAAGGGGTTTCATGAGCTCAGTTTCTGTCCCTACAGATTTTAAGAAATTATTATTGTCCACTGTGGTATTGTCTGCTATGGTGGTGCTGTGGTAAACCCAAAAGAGTTAGATGACACCATCCCTGCTCCCAAAGAGTGGGCGAGATGTGTCTCGAACTCCTTAGCTCAAGCGATCCTGCCGTCTCAGCCTCTCGGAACTCCAGGGTTACAGGCGTGAGCCACCGCGCCCGGCCGTGAGCTGTACCGATGCGAAACATCAACAGAATGCCATCCATTCTGTCTTTATTTATTTTATAGACTTTCTTTGAGTACCCAAATTGCACCAGGCTCTGTGCTAGATTCTGGGGGAGACAGAGACCAAAGATGGTGCCCCCAACCTGCTCCCACCTTCAGGGTCTGGGGGTGGTCTTGAGATACATCTCAGATTATTTCATAAATGCTGAATCACATCTCACAACACAGAGAGATTCCAAGATGAGCAGGGTGAGGGGTGACTGTAGACAATTTCACGTAGGACGCGGGAGCAGAACACCTGGACTGGAGGGAGAGGCTCTATTTTTAGGGAGCACAGAGAAGCAAAGGCAATGAGTGTGGGTGCTGGAGAGAGGAACCCGGCGTGGAAGGCTAATGTCGGGGCAGAGGGATATCAGCCTGCCGGGAGAGGTGGAGCTGATCGGCTAAGCCGGGCTCTACACATTTCAGCAGAGTGGTCCACAGATCTGCCGCTGCATCTTTGTCCTGAATGGCAGACATCATTAATCAACCACCTCCTGCCAAGCCTGGGTCTTTCTCAACCCAGAGCTCCAGGCAGCCACCACAAAGCAATCAGAGTTTGCATACATGATGAACCCTATTTGCCACTGCTGCAATAGTCATTCTCTCTCCTGGGGACAGAAGACAAAAATACTCAGCGGGCTCCAGAAAAGGTGAATCATAGAGTGAGAAAGAGAACTCACTCCGGAGCCAGGTTTCCTCAGTGTGCATCCTGGTTTCTCCACGTACCAATCGTAGGATTTCGTGCAAGACGTTTGATCTCTCTGTTCCTCAGTTTCCACGTCTGAAAAACAGGAATAACAGGCTTACTGAAAGGCTTAAATGAGAGAGTACATGCAAAACACAGCGGTGCCTATAGTGGCAGCGCACTCTTTCATTCCGGCGCTCATACTCTTGCTTTCTTCATCTTTCCTGATTGCAGCAGTCAACCAGCCTCCAGGTGAACCAAGATGAGAAAACAGACTTAGCATAGGTGGGCAAAGTATGTGAATGTAGCATCTTTGCTGTGTAGACAAGGACAGAGCCCATATCTCCAAATGGCCTCTGGGGGAGAAGAGTCATTACAAACCAGGTTAATCCTGGAAGAACATCTCTAAGGACATGCCCAGCAAAGAGTCGGGGGGTCTAAGCTCTACATTTGGGGGGTGCACATTGACGTGCTTCCTTCCTCTGTGAGTTTTAGAAACGCTCACGATGACTCAGTTCCACTGGCTATTTTATCTGTGTGGTTAGCTTGATGTCCTCGCATCAGGAGGACAACGCAGGCAAGGAAACATATGGGGACAGAAACCAATCTCAAGACTAAAGACTCTGTGATTCCAGATTTCCTAAGAGAGAGTCAGAGAGGATCAAAAGGCAGGAGTGCGAATTCCCCATTGCACACGGAACTCCTTCTTATCGATGCAAAAATAGTCTGCAAGCCAGGAGAAAACTAGGCAAACGCTATGGCCAGGGAGTTCGCCGGAAAAAGAATACTAATAGCTTTGCAATAAATGAAAAGCTGTACAACCTCTCTCATAATATGAGAAAAACTACTTTGAGATACCATATTTTACCTATAAGATGATCAAAGGAATTAAAGTTTGGTAATACCCAGTTTCGGAGCGTGTGAGAGGAAACAGGTTTTCCCCTACGTTGAAGATGGAGGCGTTAAATGGTACAGAACCTCCTGTAGGTCGATGTGACAGTATCTATCAAAATGACAAATGCATTTGCCCTTCCCCAGTGACATCAGAATTGTACATGCATGAAAAGGCATATATGTGAGATTATCATAGTGGCATTACTTGTGTTATCTAAAGATTAGGAACAATCAATCAATAGGGACTTGTTAAAAAAAAATTATGATGCATCTACGCAATGGGAAAATATGCAGCCACAAAAAGAAAATAAGATCCCATATACAGAAATAAAATCATCCCCTATATATTGACAAGTTGTTCTAAAAGCAAGATATAGAACATCATGTATAGTACGCTGTTAGTTTTGTAAAAAGAAAAGAAAAGGAAGAGAAAAAACATATTTGCTTGTTTTGAGAGACTCACTCTGAAAAGACTCGTACAAACCGAGCAACTCTGGCTGGTGCAGGAAGGACAGTCGGGGGGCGGGGCCGGGAAGAGGAAGAGGACGTAGCATCTACACGTGTTTGTACCTTTTCAATTTTCTGTCGTGGGAATGTATTTGCCAATTTAAAAATTAAAATAAAAGATAAAGATAAAAAAGCAAAATTATTTGCGGAGGAGTAACTGGCTTCTCATTTGCTCTCTTTTTCTTAATTTCTGTTTCATATTCGTAGTCTCGTAGGATGCTGGGACCTTTGCTACTTTACAGAGCAGAGTCAGTCTCAGCTTTGTCCTGAGAGTTGTGGGTGGGAGGGGAAATGTGATACGTGCCTTGAAGGGCTTTGGAAGATCCTTTTGTGTCCTCTTTCTGTCCTGTTATGTCTCTTCTCTAAGACAATGTACAGGAGCCCAGGTGCTTCTGTTAGAGGCAGGGTGGGGGGGTCAAGGGAGATGGAAAAACAAAAGAGAAACATGAGCTGTGCTGTAGAGTCGCACGGTGGCCCCAGCGAGTCCTGCCTCTCCGAAGTCACTGCCCCGTGTGTTCCTCACACTGAGTCGGGGCTGACCTCACCTTGCTGGGGCCAGGTGCCTCTAACAGGCAACGGAAGTGACCTGTAGAACTTCTGCAAGCTGCAAGAGTGGCCTTCACAACTTCCATTTTCACTCTCTTGTTGCCTGGAGCTGCGCGTAGAGTCCAAGCAGACCCCGTGGAAAGAGGCCTGAGGCTAAAAGATCATGAGCAGGGAGAGGAAGGAGGTAAGAGACCCAGCCAGTCCCCAGCTGCTTGTGCCTTCTCAGCTGAAGAGCCGGCCGTGAGAGTGAGGACCTCTTGGGTCCAGCGTCAGCCAACACCACGTGAGATCCGATCTTAGTGAGATGTGAATGTAGGTGCCTGGCCTGAGACGTTTTCTCCAAATTAGTGGTTTGCAGTGGTGAGATCGCTCAAAAACACAGCTTCCCACGCTTTGGAAAATGACCGGGAAACGTGCTAGCTGGTCATGAGAGCAGGATAACAGACCTGCACATCAACCCTGCAGAGAAGCCACTTGTATCTCCATTTGAAAACCAAGTCTTCGACCACCAGGGCCTATTTGGAGTGATGGACTCTTCGAGTCAGGAGGTGTACCTATCACTGTTCTTAGGTGCAAGCACCAGGACCCACTCTGGCTCGTCTCAGCTGAAATGGAATTTTTTAAGGGCTATTTTGCAAATCACATATTGGGCAGGAGGTCAGGGAATCGGGAGTGGCAAAGGCAGCACGTTCCACCAGTAGAGAGGCTCCCGCCACCAACACAGGGCGCTCTGCTCCCACCACAGGTGTGCTCTGCATGGGTGTTACCACCAGGACTCCACCACTGCTGCCCCTGAAAGCTCAACCTCTCTTCATTAAATGGTAACCTGTAAGCAGTTTGTCACCTAACACTGCCCTGCCAATGGAAGGCTCGTGCCGGTGCATCTGATTGGTGGAGTCCAGGTCACATGACAGTACCATAGCTGCAAGGGAGGCTGGGAAAGTGAGTTCTGGTTTCTACCTGGGGATCAGGAGAGGAGGACTCCTAATGTGGGAAGCTCTCCAAACATAGGGAGGGCAGCCTCCAACACAACAAACAGAGGGAATCCTAGAGATCACACTTCACCTGACACTTCCAGTCAACAGATGAGGAAGTGAGGCCCAGAGAGGCGAAGGGCTTGGCCCAGCATCACACAGAGAGTGAAAGGTTACGACAAGAATCTTGGCCAACTTTTGGGCCAGTGTCTTCGGGTGATATCTCAGTGTCTTCACTCATTCTTTCAACAAGTATTCTATGAATGTCCATGGAATACTTCCATTCTAGGCCAGACACAGTGCTAAGACTAGGACACAATGTCAAATGTGACTCCACTCCTACCTCCAGGAAGCTTACAGTGTAGTAGGGAAGACACCAGGTATGTGAGCCAGCCAGTGCCATGTGCTATGGGGCACTCTCCCTGCCACTCAGGTATATCCTAAAATCTCTGACACTCAACTCAATGCCCCCTCCTCCAGGAAGCCTTCTCTCACTAGCTCAGCCTGCAGCCACTGCTCCACACCAGCTGTCCCTTCTTCAACCAGTATTTACCAAGCACCCAGGATGCTCTGGCATGAGACAAACCTAGAACCCACTGAAATGCTTTATGTCTTTACAGGTGTTACAGTGGCCCATAAAGGACTAAGGGGGCATTGGAGGGAGGGCTGCCTGCTACCCCTGATGGCCCAAAGGCTCCCCCAGAGGAGAAGCTGCTTGAGTTGGCACTTGGGAAGTGGATAGGTGTTTTTTAGGCAGACAAGGGGAGGAAGAGTGTTCCAGGCAGTGGGACCATCACAAACAAGGGCGTGGATGTGGGGAATGGCCTTTCATGCCACCACAATCACATGACCCTGAAGCAGGTACCATCCTGGGCTGTGGGCATCTCTGGCCAGGCCACTGGAGTTCAGGAACCTGGTGTGACTGTTGTGCATCTTTCAGAGGCTCTCACATGGAAATAATGCTGGGGGCTTCTGCCTTGTTCCCCGGCCTCCCCTGGCCTTGGGCCTCCCAGATTCCTGCTCATTATCCACGTGGGAGGTGATGTCATCCTTGCCGGGAGAGGCATTTCCTTTTCTTTCCTTTTCTTGTAAGACATGTCACCACATTTCCATAACCCCAATTGCTCTCTGGTGGTGACAATCAATAGATAAATAAACAAGTATTCACAAAATTAATTAGCAGACAGGAAGATGCTAATGTGTTTAGCCAACTGTTTCCTTCCCCAGTTTGCTCCCAGTGGCCTGGGGCTGGGGAGGGGCTCCTGCAGAGATGGCAGGCAGTCCCGAGCACGGTGGCACAGGGACTTCTCTCCGCCTGCCGGCCAAGTGGACTCCACCTTCCTAATGAGCGAATGCTTGCTTTGGTGGGCAGGGCTATGTGGGGAGCGAGTCGAGCTGGCTGGGTTTCTGCAGCTGCTGTTTACTGGCCATAGGCCTTTCTGAGCCCCGGTTGTCTCATCTGCAAAATGGAGCTTGCTGAAGATGCCAATCTCCCAGGGTGGCTTCAAAAATCCAGTGAGATGGTGCGTGGAGAGCTCCAGGGCCAGGCGGTGTGATCTACAGACCCTGAGGCTCACAGAAGTCGTAGAGTGACCTGCCCAAGGTCACATTGTCAGTGAGCCAGGACAGGTCACCAGGTCTGCCCAGTCCGGTTCTCAGGGTCTCACACTGTGCCATCCTTCTGCTTGGCAGAGACCAGAATGTCCCCTAAAACAGCTCTGGGTCTCAGGTCCTATGACAGCAGGCAGCAGAGGGAAAGCCAACGTCCTCCCTCCAGGGAAGACTTGGATGTCCGCAGCGAGAGAGCTTTGAATGCAGTGGCATTATTCTCCAACCAATAGCAGGAGAATGAGACCTACCTTTGAAATCAGGAGGGCCTACCTTGACAGTGCAGGTGGGGCAGAGGCTGCCTGTTTTCTCTGCCCACTGGTGTTTTATTATTTGCCTGGCTGAGAAGCTTCCAGCATGGTGGGGCAAGCTCTTAAAGATTTAGTTTGAAAATCAGCAGGTTTGTCGATTCTGCACCTGCTACGGAAACTGAGGCAGGAAAGGCCTGACCTTCTGTTTACGCTGACAGCAATAAATGTACCTCGGTGCTGACCACCCACACGCATCATCTCAGCAACCCCAGGAGGCAGGTCCTGTGGCAGTTCCCGCATTCAGATGAGGAGAGGGAAGCCCAGAGAAATGCAGGCCCTTGCCTGGGGACACATGGCTAGAGGGTAGAAGAGCCTGGACTCAACTCCAGGTCGATCTGACTACAAAGTAAGATGCTCCTGCAGCGGCGGCAGCCCCTGCTGGAGGATCACCCTCCATCCTGAGGTGTGCTAGCGAAAAAGCCGGTGATCCCATGCTGCTGGGAAGATAAAACCCAGCGTCTGTGCAAGGGCATGCCATGCAGGGCTGTTTGGAACAGCAAAGTAAGTTATTAATAGATGTCCATCCAAAGGGGTCTAGTTAAGTCAATTCCAGACCCTGGAATTACGTGCACGCCATAAAATAACCAGGAAGCTCTGTGTATTGAAATGGAAGGGTTTCTAGGATTTAGTCAGTGGAATAAGCAAAGGGCAGAGAGTGTATGAATATCCTGCATTTGTATGGAAGTTAGAGGAAGACAAGCATCTCTGTTTGCATTGACTTGTATACGCAAAAATAAATTTTGGACGGATAAATAGGAAACTGAAGAGTTTTCCTGGAGGGATGATGGGGCAGGAACGAGCCCAAGGGCAGGATGGGGAGGTGGGGCGAATGGCCACTCCTCACTTTCTGTGGTTTCTCTCCCTTTTCCTTGCCTTTTTATTTTGAAATAAAGACTTAGGAGAAGTTGCAGAAATAGTACAGAGAGGTCCTGGTACCCTTCCTCCAGCGCCCCCAAAGGCAAAATCTTACATACTGGTGGCACGCTATCAAAACCAGGAGATTGCACTTTTTTTCCCTCCCACAATCTTTTTGTACACTTGGTTTTCTCTTTAAATTGTGATAAAATAAACATAATATAAAGTTTACTGTTTTAACCACCCCTAGATGTACGGTTCTGTGGCATTACGTACATTCACATTGCCCAACCGCCACCACCAGCCACCTCCAGAGCCCTCCTTGTCTCGTGAACCTGGATCTCTGTGCCCATGACAACAGCCCCCCAAT